>KL265801.1:0-21342 GCA_000699545.1 Podiceps cristatus | reverse complement strand
CTGCTGAATGTGGTAAACAAGGAATTTTCAAAGACTAATAAGCAGAAAGGCTGGTGACATAAAAAAGGAACAGTTTATCCACACAGCTTCCTCTTTTGAGCTTTAGCTCTATCCTGACAATGACAAGAAACTGTAAAATAAAACAAGAATTGTAGTGTAGAACATGTGAGATCACATGCTAAAACATTTATAGATAAATGTTTAATTTTTAAACATATAGGTGTTAGGTTACTGAAAAAAAATATGGCAACATACAAAACTAGCAAATAAGGTATAAAAAAAACCTGTTGCATTGAATGGCTCTCTAGAAAATACTGTATAGTGGTGACTAAGATGGTGCTTTCCATACCAGTGTACTTTATAGCTCATCAGAACACTTTATTATTATCAGTTGTAAACAAAACACAAAAAAAAAAAATCCACCCTAATTTTTATGTAATGATACATTCATATAAACTTACCAGTTATATGTGTAGTCCCTATAAAAGCCATGCCTTTTCTTATGAATATGTTATATTTCTGGGAACATTTAAATGGCAATCAGAAATAAGTGGCAATACATGCAAAAAAAAAAAAAAAAAAAAAAAAAAAAGCACCACCAAAAACTCAAAAATGTGACATCAAATTAAATTCGTGTGTGCAAAAAGCAGAAAAACAAACAGCAGACAAAAAAATAATTTGGGATCCAGGCTAAAGCACACTGCAGTCTACAGAAAGACTTCCTTTGACTTCAGTGGTCATTCACTTGGATACCTAATAGTGAGAACAGTGGGAATCTTATTCTGGATATATTTAGTGAAAACTATTTCACTAAATTGAAGTTGAGTAAGATTACAAGGCATTATCCAAAAGAAAAATCTATTTTATTTAAGATAGACAAAACTTTTCTTTAACTCACAAATACTTTCGCTATTAAAAATGTGTGTACTGAAAGGTATATAATACTAAAGAGACTAATTAAGTTGCTTGACCTCTTATAGAAAACAGATTGTTCCCAAGATCTCTAAGTACAGTCTATTCCATGGATTTTTGCCAGTAGTGAAAGAGAGGAAAAATTCCAACTTGGACCAAGTAAAATCATTTAAGTCATCTACTTTTACAGGTTTTGCATGTTTGTTCCTGATTTACTACGAAACTTAAGTCCACAGTTGGAGGTCTCTTTACCTGTTTCAGGAATTGTAAGCTACAAAAATACAGTTTTAACATGCACACAGGTTAAATCTGAAACTTATCTGTTATTTTTTTTTAAAATCTGTACTCATCAGACAAAAAGCTGGCCATATCAATTTGACTTACTTGCAAGTCACTGAGACTTGGTGAATTTTCTTGCTGAACAGGGGGAGCAAAAATGGCCATGAGCAACCATCAGGAGGCAAAATCTCCAATCAATACCAAGGATCCAAGATCTGGTGTCCCTGAAGGAGAGCTAATTTGGCCAGTCCAGTTCCAGTAACTGAAGTAAAAAACATGTCCTATTTAGTCATAATGAAATATCAAACTAGAAAAGATAAAAATCAGTTGTCACTTTTTACTACTTGAAAATCTATTTATTTATGCACCTAAAAGATTCCTATTCTAAATTCAAATGTAGATCTCAAGCCTTCTCATCAGCCACACCAAACATAACCTCCTGAACAGCCAGCAATCCAGGGAATATGCGCTTTGAAAGTCACAGTGTTGCATCCAGGTTTCTAAGGATAGCATGAATACAAAACTTCAGGTCCAAGGTAGATATAATACTTCAAAGCGTCCACCAAAGGAAATCAGATTTATAGTCAGTACCTAACGGCTCCTACTTCAGGTAAAAGTCAATTGTCCTTAACACAAATGTACTATGTCCTGCATAAATTAAATACATAAATAAGTACATCTATTTTTTGGTAATGAAAAGTACTCTAAAACTAATGGTTCTGTTTTCCACTGAAATATGGGAACCAACAAGGAATTAAAGACAAGAGAAGAGGGCAGAATTATGTCAACAGTGTGGAAGTATTTCCTCCTACTAGTACCAACTAGTACTAAAAATTATTTGTTCAACGGTGTTTAGGGAGACCAAGAACTTTCAGGGGAAGCAGCTGCAATAGCATGAAATTATTTTAACTTATGTTTCTCTGGGCAATCTACAAGTTTCTAAAATTTTAAAAAATTAATAACCCATGGAAAATGTCATATTGTCAAATCCATTCAGGCAACTGATACAGATCCCTACTCATCACTACTCCCCTCATAAATATCTGTAAAGTCTGTACTTAGTCTGCCATACAGTGACGTTTCTGGTAACGAGACAGAGCCCAGGTGCCTTTGATGTTATGAACTTTGTACTGTAAGGAGGCACGAGTAAGTCATCCCATGCACATGTCAGTCTTTTAGAAGTGATAACCAGTCCAGGCAATATTTCACGCTGACCATCATAGCAATATTGTTGAACAGATTACAATACATTCATTTTAACGCAGATTAAAATAGTGAAATTGCAGCCTTGGTTCTGGAGTTTTCAGTTAGAGCAGAACTCCTCTATGCTCAGCATCCCCACCAACTTCTACAGGGGCTGCGGCCAGGACAGCAAGGCCACACTCGTCTCTTGGTTAAACTTTCGACCTTGTGTAACGAGACTGCGTCCGCTGGAATCACTAAACTCTGTATTGCGGAACATAATGCCTAAGAAGCTATAGTTTTGCTTTATCTAGGATATCTATTCTGGCCTTAAAATTGTGATAGGTTGAGAATTGGTATACACAGTCTTAGTGCCTTTTTTAAAATTATTTTTAACACAAAAGGCATTTGCAAAAATACATAGACCTCAATCTTGAATAAGTAGGTAAAAAAAAAAAATCATTCATAGCAATTCTTAATTAACAATAATGGGATATTTAAAGACAGGCTTTCAAAGTTATGTATTTTGGCTTTTAGAAATACTTGATACACTTTTGTTGTGGTTTAACCTCAGCCGGTAGCGCAGCCCTCCTCGGCCACTCACTCACTCCCACCCCCTACAGTGGGATGGAGAAGACAATTGAGAGGGTAAAAGTTAGAAGATTAAGGGGTTGAGATAAAGACAGTTTAACAGGTAAAGCAAAAGCTGCTCATGCAAGCAAAGCAAACCAAGGAATTCATTCACTGCTGCCCATGGGCAGGCAGGGGTTCAGCCATCTCCAGGGAAGCAGGGCTCCATCATGCGTAACGGTGACTTGGAAGACAGAACGCCATCACTCCAAATGTGTGTGTCCCCCCCTTCCTTCCTCTTCCCCCAGCTCTACATGCCGAGCATGACGCCATACGGTGTGGAACACCCCTCAGGTCAGTGGGGGTCAGCTGTCCCGGCTGTGTCCCCTCCCAGCCCCTTGTGCCCCCCCCAGGCCTCCTCACTGGTAGGGTGAGACATAGAAAAGGCCTTGGCTCTGTGTAAGTGCCGCTCAGCAGTGACGAAAACATCTCTGTGTTAACAACACTGTTTTAAGCACAAATCCAAAACATACCTGATACTAGCTACTATGAAGACATTTAACTCTATCCCAGCCAAAACCAGTACAACTTAAAAAAAAAAAATCATTCTACTAAATAGCATGTACCTTCTTAACTGTAATCAAATTTATTTTCCCTTATAACAACAATAGCAAGAACAACAAGAAGCTACAGAAAAATAGACAAGGAAATTAAATCCAACATTTATGTTAAACATAATTAACGTTGTGACATAAACTGACAGAAGCCAGGAAATTGAAAGCCAAAGCTGACATTCTATCTATAATGCTCTCTGTTTTTCCATGACATGACTTAAAGCCAGAGTTACAGCCTTAACTTTAAATTTCCTGTCTTTTGTCAGTTTGTGTCACAACCTTCATGTTATTTAAACATAGGGTTTGTGCATTTAATTGTATATTACCCTTTTTACTGCTGATTCACATTTCAATAAATCAGAATCTTTTAAAAATAGATTTGAAAGAAAAAAAAAAACTCTGAGTTTGAAGTTCTACAAGACTTACATTTGACCTTCACTACATATTTTCTTCAAATAAAAGTTAGCAGAAAATCTTAATTTTCTACTAAACTCTGAAAACAAATATTTTCTATAGTCAAACACAGCTATTTCATTTATAAACTACATGGGTTCAAAATAAATCTCTAGGAGAAAATAGCAAAATCTATTTTCAGTAGAGAAACCATTTTTCATTATCATAATTGTTATTTATTGCATTTGTAGATCCATCTCATTAATAATTTTATTTTCTGGGGTATGGCAAAAAAGATGATAGTAACTGTCTTTATAGGTGAGTAGAGTTCAGCATAAGAATGTAAATGCTCTGCATGGGCCTCGGATTTCTTGTATAAATAAGATACTAACTTTCAAGCGAGAATTATTACTGTTGCATCATTTCAAAGTTGTGAAAGTAGGGGAAATGTGCTTCTAAACAACATCGGCAGCTTCAAAACGCTACAAAAATATCAAGAATACTTATATTTTATTCTACTCAGAGAACAGAAAAAGCAAAACCAAATTAATTCCTAACATATACTTTGCTGCTCGTAACTTATTATTTTATTCCAAAAACTTAGTTTCCCCATCTCTTTGTAGATATTAGCTTAACCCGCAGAGATGATACTTTTAAAGATAAAGAATACAGCTTTGTTGAGCTACACTACAGACTGCATTTTAAATTGTTTGGTACAGGTATATATTTTTTCTAATAAAAAAAGATTTTAAGTCTACTGAGACACCTAATGTTTATTTACTGACAAAATATTTCACCATTTCAAAAGTAGTGTAAAATAACAAAGTAATAATATTGGCTGTGTAAGACAAGAATACCAGCTGAAGGCATCCTATTAGTTCTAATTCAGCAAGTAATTAGATAGGAAATAGCATACTAGAAATCTCTTTCTGCAAGCCAGTAACATCACATATAAGGAAGTTAGATTATTTCATATGTGATTAAAGAGACACATTTATTCAGTGAATTCAATGGAATTACACCAAGAATCTTCCTTTGGGAGTAATTCTACATGGTGGTGCAGATCTTTCTCTGGTATAAATCCCCCAAGCTACTTTGATTTGATTTATGACCACTAGGAATGAGGCCCATTGTTTCTAAAGAGCAAAATTTTTGTTCCTCAAGAACTGCCAAGAGGAAAAATAAAAGAATCTTAATTGTAGCACTTGATAAATACATATTTTCTCTACATTTATTTATATAGTCAATCCTTTTTTTAAATAAACATTTTCTGAAGGCCTAAAGAGTGTTATACATATTTAAAAATATAACCTACTAGATACAATATAGTGTAATAAATGAATAAATTTCCTGAGGAAAAAAATCTCTTTCACCTTAAAGCAAATTCGTTCACATCAAATCTCTGCATAGTCAGAATCATAGAATGGTTAGGGCTGGAAGGGACGTTGAAGATCACCTAGTGCCAACCCCCTGCCATGGATGGGGGTGTCTGTATCTCATCCCATTACCCAAATGAACATACATGCCATTTGGTCTGGGCTTGACTCCTTGCTGCTGAATTCCCAGACAATTTACACGATCTGAAGAGGAACATGTCTATAGTAAATGAAGAAATAAATTAAGAAAACAATTAAGCTGCACCGTCTCTCAGCTCATTTGTGTTCACCACATAAACTCAGTAACACGACATACCAGTGGCTTTGGGGGAAGGACTCACCTGGCCAATGTAAACACCAAAATCTGAGCTTGCCTCTAGGCTACCTGTAGCATCAATGGGAAAATATAAACATTAACAGTTCTCCTCATAAACAGTAATCATCAAAAGCAAGTTAGCTGGCTTACTGAAAATGGCAGCTTATCTCTCTTGACTTAAAGGTAGGTCAAGGTGCCAAGCTCAGATGCAGATGATACAAATCCCACCTTAGATAACTGTAACTCTGTAACTGCACTTTTTTTTCCCCCTGAGTACAAATAATTAAAAATCAAATATCTAGAATTTTGACCATTGATCTCATTCCTTTATCTTCCAAAGTCCTAGTCTTTGATATGTACCATAGAAAGACTCTGACTCCTTACCTGTTGCTCCATGGCATTTTAAGTACTACCATTGTAGAAACTGATATGGGAATGGATTAAGCAAATAGTTCATTTCAAATAGAAGCTGCAGTGTATGTGAAACATGCTTTCTCCAGTCTGAAGCAGAATTACCTTTGAATTTACATTAGGACATAACTGATTTATACGTAGAATCCATGCTTTTTCTCCCTATAGGCCACTGTTGGATAACCTGTTCTTTCACCATTTTTGCAGACCTTGCATGTGCAGTGAAGATCTTTTGGCAATAGTTTAGAGACTTCCTCCCCCACAATTTCTTATGAACTCCATCTGGCTAGAATGAAAGAATCTAAGTTGAACAGTACATCAAATCCTCAAGTGATATACTCCTAAAACCATTGTTTCTCATAATGTTTTAAAGAATTATGTTTGAGTAAGGAAATTGAGGACTTAGTAATATAATGATAATTAACACAGCAGATGTTGTATAAGTCTTGGCTGAAATAGCATTTCTTTCTGAGAAAGAAAATATATTAAGCAACAATAAAGACATTTTAGTGGCATTATTTTAAGGGGTTTTGATATAGTTGAGCCTTATAAAGAGCTTATTTCATGTTTGAAATGAAAATAATCAACAGTCCTCACAATATGCTCTGTATTTTTTTTTTTTTGTCTTATTTCATTTAAGTTCAAAATGAGTCCATATTTTCTGTGATTTATTGGGTAACATTGTAAGAAAGGCAAGACAGTAACCTCAGGCAAACCATATGTAGTGAACGGGTTCCAGAGACACTTTATTGCTTTCTAGCAGTGGTAGGTTAGCACTGGCAGTCTTCCTTCTGAATAGGTTACAACTGCTATCAGATACATCTGTTCAGCATTTTACTGCACAGAGAATGTAATGCCAAAACAATGCTAAACTTGGATTGCCCATTTCCTGAGATTACTGCTCTCAAAAAAGTTCACATAAAGTTTTTCTCCCTCTAGTTTTAACATCCGACAAACAAAATCTGAAGCAGTATTTTAATTTCATACATTATCCATAAACTTCTGCAGAAAATATAACTACCATTAGTATAATCACTGTCATCTGCCAGTAGAGAAAAATAGATTCAAAAATAATTTATGCTGAGTGTTTTATTTTGGGTTTTTTGCTGTTGTTTTATTTTAATGATGAAAGCCTGCATTGCTATGCTCTCACCTTGCCTGTTAGACCTTTCTAGGCAATTGTTTATCCTTTCCTAATGGAGAAATAGTTTATATTTTATATCATACAGTTTAGCTATTTTCAATAACATTTTTAGAGGGATTTTATTTTACAACTGACAACCTTAACAGAGCCTTTCTACTCTGTTTCTACAGCATAAACCCTTACAGCCTTATACCATACACCCCAGACAGTCCTCAGGTGCTGAGACACAAAAATATTAACAATATAGAAAATCATCACATTGAAGTCAATCTCACTACTTTTATCTTCCTGAGTGTTGATGTCTTCCCATCTATACAGACAACCACAACAAGAAGGGACTACTCTGAGGTGTGATGAGGATGAAGCCTGTAACTTAGTGGCATGAAAAAGGTCAGCTCTGGAACATGTCCCGCTGACTTTTGCTTGCTGTCCTTCTGCAGATTCAGTGCCTCAATGGAAAAGTATTGGGTCCTGCAGTCATTGCTCAAATAATCTATGTACTAATACATAGCATCCACATTAATTTTCCCCAAATTAACTTCACGAAGCACAGGTAAATGTTTTAAATTATGTGAGTACTCACTGTTGTGGTACAACGCCTCCAATCCAAATGGTGGGCTGTAGTTTGTACTAAACGTGTACACAACAATATGTGCTCAGCCTCACCACTGGCCGTGGCTGGGGACGCAGAGCCGCGGCAGCTCTGCATCTGTTGGGGCTTGGCTACTGGTAACATCCTGCACAAAGCAAATCACAAAATCCTGTTTCATCACCTGACTTCTCCAGCCTCCAAAGTTTACTTGCGGGAGACAAGTCTGTATTATTTTTGACCTACCTCTAGGCAGTGCTCCATCACTGTGTCCAAAATGAGAGATAATGAGCAAAAAAATAGCTTAAGAATGATCAGAGCAACAATTTTGGTTTTCTATTTCTGCCTTAATCCTATGTCCAAATGCAAGTGTGCTGGTGACTGAAGTAGATGGAAAATTACATGAAGCAAGGTAAGGTTGAGTCATTTTTCAAGGCATGATGCACTAGTTTTAGCACTGTTTCCAATGTTAAA
This sequence comes from Podiceps cristatus, assembly GCA_000699545.1. Classification (NCBI taxonomy): domain Eukaryota; kingdom Metazoa; phylum Chordata; class Aves; order Podicipediformes; family Podicipedidae; genus Podiceps; species Podiceps cristatus. Next base: position 13,082 of record KL265801.1, on the reverse strand, counting down.
TTTAACACTGGAAGACAAGTGGCTCCACTTATTTTTATAAAGATGAGAGAAGATTTTTATGTTCCTATCTCCAACACAGATTGAACATGGCACTTACATTTTTTTCTCTCTTGTTATTCCTGTGTACCAGGTTTTCCTGGAAAGGTGGGAAATCTATGACCTGGCATGAAATACCAAATTTATATATTACTATAGATATTTCTTATTACTACCACTTTTATTAGTCAAGAATGTGAGGTTTCATGAAGAAATTTTTTGTGGTGTTTCAGAGATCCAAGAATGATTATAGCTATTGTTCTTGTAAGTGCAACATCTTTTCCTCCTACACAAATTTCCTGCTCCCTCTGTTTCAGAGGAAATATTTTTGGTGACCCCAAGATTCAACAGTTCCATAACATCTCCAATTAAACACCAACTTTTCACAAAAATATCCTGCAAGCCCAGATGTGTGTTATGATGATGTATATCTGCTGGAGCAGCCAGTAGAGTTTCTATAAAGCTTAGGACTGAGGCTCATAGTCTACAACCCCTCAGATTCCGAGAAGCCAGTGAACAAGCAATTTTACTTATATCCTGAAATGAAAAAAAGGAATGGAGCAAAGCTTCCTCTTTTCCTATTTTATCTATACAATGTACACAGGAAGCCAAATCAGTTTAGTCTGAATTATATTGCTTTCTCCATGTATAACTTGCCAACTTTCTTCATACTCCACAAAATTTCTCCAGAGTAAATCCAGAACTCATGTAAAGAGAAGAATCACTTTTCTTGTGATTATTCTCTGTTCTTTTCAGAAATAATAGCATTTTTGTGCTAGATAGTTTTGACATTTTAATTTCCATAACCCCTTGAAAAGTGAAATAGAAAAATACTACATGTTGTATTTAGTGCGATGCTCTAATAATAGCAGTCAGTCAACTAAGAAAAGGACAGTGGTCTACAAAGTTACTAAGGTTATGGTGACAGAGACATTCAATTGTTTTCTTTATGGAAATAAATATGTTTAAAATCAAGACATATTTGATAAAGTAGCTGAGATTAACATTTGCTTTAAGACAATCTCTGTTATGTGTCTAAAATGTATTTTGCTTGATAATTAGAATTCTTAAAACTGACTTAGTTCATACAGCGCTTGACAGTACCACTGCATCTGATCTGTGTGAAATAAGGGTTTAGAACACATTTCTCAGAGCATATTTCTAATGAATTACCATACGTTGACTGATATCTGAGCAAATGTTGAGTTACTTACATTTCTTTATTACCATGACATATCTCACCTCTGATTCTATTAATTATCCAGTCATAGCTGTAACTATCTTTTTTCATCAGATATATAAATACCAGTCTCTGAATTAGAGAAGTCAATAGCATTTTTACCACTGCCCCTGAAAGGCTCAAGTTCAGCCTATTCCTATTGCAGCTGAGTAAATATCCAGGAAGGATTTTTTTGCTTTCCTGTGAGAAAATCTCCATAAATTCTCCAATGCTATAATTATTAAACTTCTGGCAAAATCATACAAGGCAATTAACACTCTCAGCTTCTTTCTATCTCAGTGCAGCTCAAGGCTGATATTGAGGGAAGAACATTAAGCATGCACTTAAATCATAAAGAAATCAGTGGCACTGAAGAATATGCTTTCAGGGTTTTTCTGAATACTTGATTTCTGCATGTCCTGGCCTCTGAATTTAGTTGGGTCAGGACCTGCAAGAATTTCATGGCCAGTTTTGCACTACTCAATATGGCTTCTAATCTCTGGCACTCACCTAGAACCTAGTTCAAAGGGACTCATACATGTAAAAGTTGAATAAAAAACAGGCCATGCTCCACTCTGAGTTGACATAATTGATCATAAATACATGGACAATGATGTTGTCCTGCAGCCACATATTAGATGGTAGCAGTAAAACAGAGAGAGGCTATCCTGAATCAACCACTGAAGTCCAAACCAGCCTTTCTGGTACATCCTGCCTATGCAAAAAGGTTTGTTACCGTTGTTTTTTAAAGGCAATGCCACAAGCAGTGACTAAAGCCTAAAAGAAACTAATCCAAATAGCTTCACAATGCAACACAAGGTGGTACTAATGTGGCTGAAATTACATTAATAGCTCTTGTGTTACCATACATTGATTTATACTGAAAAATACATGGGTGACCTACTCTGGCTGAAAAATCTGAAAAAATTACCTTTTTATTTTTTTGCCAAAAATTCAGAAGAGATTAAATCTTTTATAGCACAGACTGAAATGCTTTCTACAGCAGCAAAAGACAATTTGGTAGCTGTTTTCCTACCAAAAAAATACAGTCAAATTACAGATTTACATTTAAAAAACACATTGAGAAGCTTAGAACAAAAGCAAACTCTAGATTTTTAGGTTTGAATGTCAGAACTGTTGAAAGTTCATCTTGTGTGTTGATACTTGAGGAAGGAAATAATAAATTCTATCTATGATCAGGCATGGACCTAGTATACTACAGGTCAGTCTGATTTATTGTAGATATTTATGATTTTCTTTTTTTTCATAAACAGTGATTAGCTTAATGTTAAGCAGAACACTTTGGAACAGAAACATATCAACTGATGTGTGACTAGTCTAATCTCAGCCACTGGACAAGCTGTTAATAGATATTCAAATCTCAGTACAGCTACATTTACTTTCCCCTGCTAAGTATAAACGTGTTTGGTATTCACTGCAGCTGGTGTTACTAGAATGATGCTAATGATAGTTTATCTGCTTCCCACTCTTGCCTAGCTCAATCCATATGGTTAAATCAGTAATGCCAAAAAGAAAATTATACAGTATATCCCAGATCTAAAGTTAATCTTCAGTTCTGGCATCACCCACCTGAACGTGGAAAAATATTCCACTTTTTGGCAGAAGATATAGATGCCTTCGTTATCTCCTCAGTCATTGACTTTGACTCTGCAACAAAAATGTTTCTGTTTGTGCAAATAAGTGGTTGGCTTTGTTGCTTCCCCCTCCCCTCCCTGCCCTCCCCATTTATTGGTAAAGCTAGCTTATTGTCTTACACTGTATATTACTTACAGTAATTGGATTTTCATTAGTAATTCAAACTCTGAACCTTCTCTCATGAACTCTGAGACCACTAAGTATTTTTGGAAACTTGCCCCTCTTGTCATTTGCAGCTCAGTTTTCTTACTGTCAGTCTTCTCTCGCTTCTAAAAAGTGAAGTTTCTCACCCACCTTAATACCCCATTGCTGATAGGGATCTTTCTGCAACAGAATCCCTCTCCAGCATCTCAATCAGCTCTACTACATCAAATGATAAATTCAACAAAAATTTTTCTTTTGCATCAAACCAGATTTTTCATGTTAATTTTGGTGATATACAGAATGTTTTCTGTAATGCGATTGAAGCTGATTATCGTCATTCAACCAATGCCAAAGTAGCCATTTGCTAGCATATGAATAGATATTGCATCTAGCTGAAAAAAATGTGGATTTTTTTTTTCCTTTGAAATTTTCTTTTTTCTATATAGCTGTATAGTTATATATAAAGTTATTCCAGATGCAAGGAAGGTTCAACATGAATACTGGGTCATGCTGAAACCTGTTTGGTTTTCTCAAAGCTAATACCACCGTTACAGAATAAAGACAAAGAGGATATGAAGAGACACCTAATTGTCTAAGCCTCTGATTCTTTACAGTGTAAAAGAGTCTTGAAATTTCAGGACAACTTCTAATTTCTCATTCTTACCTGCCAAGTGCCACACCAGGTTCAGGACACCACAGAGCTGAACCATCCAAGTGCAAAGAATCTCTTGATGGAGGACTGAGCTTTGTAACCAGAAACTTGCTCCATTTCAAATTGTGCTAAATTCAGTACTGAAATCAAAATCTTCCACAAAACACCACTGCTTCTACACTGAGCTGGAATCATTAGGCCGATATCCAAATAAATTAAAACATAGGTTAATGTTCTCAATTCAAATTAATTTTAGGGTAACTTAAGAAATCTCTACATACGGTCTCCTTACAAAAATTCCAGCAAGGTTTTTGGATCATTTCCATACATTGTATAGAAGTTATGATGCAAGCCTGCAACAGAAACATGAGTCCCAGAGATGTGTTAGAAAGCCAATTTATGAAGATACCTAGCCTCTTCCTGGGACCCAAAGTACTACGTTGACCTAAGGAAGTGTTCCACCTTCTCAAAGCCAATTCACTATGGCTGTTGAATACAATATATTTATTGCATTGTTCCACACTTTACACTCCAGGTATATTGTTAGACCATTGAAATCATCATCAATCCTCTTGTCTATGAATTCCATCCAGACCTATTAGTCCCATACCTCCTAGTCAAGCATACATATAGAGAGATGTGGTGAATCATTAGCACTGCACCACTGATAAGACATAACCTGGAGCTTTAATAAGATAATTTAGATTTATGAGAAAAATACTACAAATCTGTTATTAAAGCTCTAAATACACTTCTCTATGATCTAAAACTTACCAGTTAGGCTTATCATATAGCCAACATTACTATTATTCATGACTATAACATTCCTAAAATTAGAAAATAAACAAAAAATCTGTGCAGTTTACAATTGTCATTTTTATACAATCCAGTTTCAATGTTGGTTATATCCTCAATACAAATAAGCTACAGAGCTACAAATACAATTTATTTACAATGACAAGTATACAGAAATATGCACAGCATAGCAGTTCGGCAAATTTTTGCTCATGTAACTTCCTGAAATGAATAATATTTTTCAATGCAGTGAATAAAAATTATTAACCCACCATGATGATTGATTACTGTGAAAAAAAGCAGTCAAATAAACATTTGCATCTGGGATGGTAAATTTTCATGACAATTTTGCAAGGCTGTATTATGCAGTAATAGTAATACAATTTGCAGTAAATCAATTTCCTATTCTTCCCATTAAATTAAAGTTGGTTGCAGCCAAATATTTTCATGATTTGCGCTTACTGAAATTCTGGATCACAAGGATTTTCTCTCTTTTTTTTTTTTTTTTAAATATGTATGTATATGTCATCATGTATATATTCACTATTTATCCTCAGTATGTGTTTCACTATTGCAAAGGAATTTGCCTTCAGCCGTAAGCCATGTTAAAAAAAAAAAAAAAAAAAAAAGAGATAATTAGATGCTAATAATAATAAGCCACAAACAGAAAAGAAAATGAAAATCCATGTCTTGGTTAGGCAGTTCTTCTCAAGTAAACTTGAGCAAGATAGTTTTTCTAATGCTAATTCCTAACTGTTCTTGCTGTCTGTCTCTCGAGTATCCATTTCCCTGCTTGATTATAGTATGGTACCACTTTGTTTAGTGTAAAATTATTTGGTTTCATCTAGCAATGGACAATGATTACTTTTGCTCCATTTTAAATTTCTGCTTCTGCAAATTCTGATATTTCTATGCTGAAAGACTTCTCTAAAATGCTATTTTAAATGTCCAGATTTTCATACCCCCAATGAAAAGGTCAAAGTTGATTATGAGAAAGCTCATGGGAAGCACCAATGTATAAAATATAAAATACAAAAAAATACAAACTTATACCAGGATGTAGAGTAACAAACAGTATTTCATGAAAATATATCCTTTGAATGACATTTGGATTCTGGGATTCCAGCCAAAAAGAAAAAGCTTTTACGTTATATTGTTTCAAGATCAAAAGATCAAAAGTTTTTTTATAAACTATCAAGTAAGAGACAACTGATTTACAGTATATTTTCTCTTGTCCTTTCAGCCTTCAAGAAAATATTACATAGGAAGACGGTGAGAACAGTCTGGAAAAAATGCATAAGATAATAACAGTATTAGAGATATCCAAATATTCTATATTGATTTTACTGAATGATTTTGTGGCTTATTAGATAAATAGGTAGATCAAACACACAGCTTGATAAGTTATTATAATTCTATTCAGATAGATATCTTTAGGGGTGTTATTACAGCTAAGTATAAGGGGGATAATTAATTTTATGTTGTACAACTTTGTTCCATCTTGAAAAGAGCAACACAAAAGCTGAAATAAGTAGTACAGATGGATTAAACTGAGATCTACTGTTGTGGCTTTACTGAGCTTGAGTTATGTATCTTTTGTACTTTAATACATTAGTTCATGTGCTGATTCTTAATGCAAATATAATCGGAATTTAAGACCTTTATTCAGTCTTACGCTTTCAAGATAACTAAGCAAGTTATCTTGTGCTAGCATAAGTGAATGAGGACTTTATGATTTTGGGGGGGGCCTATTTGAGCACAGCATTTGTTCCTTAGTGAACTGAGGAGTACTGTGTTTAAGGTTTATATTCCCTCACTCAACTTCAATATATATATACCTGGGCTAAATTTAACCTACTCACTTCCAGGTCAGAATTTCTTGACGTTGGAGAAATCATCAGCTAGCAAGCTCCAACTTCTGGTTTACACATAACAGTAAGGTCAAGAGAAGCCTTGGCCTTAAAACATAAAAACCAGCATTCTCTAGTAGAATAGTACCCTTTTTAATAATTACAAGCTTTAAAACAATAATAATAAGGCTACAAAGGGAAAACTGAAACCTGCAAAATAACTTTTTTATATCAGCATACATGCTAGTGTAGTGTTAAATCTCATCTTTTGCTGGTTACTATCATTTTACTCACAAACAGGTGCAGATGAACTTGTCCACCGATAAATACGCTGGTTGCTTATGTGCTTGATGACAAGGTTTGAGGCTGAAGCTGAGGATTAGCAACAGGAAGAGATACAAGGGCTAGACAAAGGGGATACAAAAGGGAATCTGCTGTGGCCAGTTTTCCATTGCTTGTCAACCTGAGTAATCATCTACACTGCACAGAGTAGGTATATATGGATTCCATACCAGGATTGAAATGTTTCATTTGGACTGCTCAGGAACAGGCGGTGAGAGCTGATCTCTACTGCCTTGCAACTTGTGCAAATTTTCACTTGTGGTAAAGCAGCATGAAACACAGCTTCTCTTGCTTGATAAGGCTTTAAGCTCTCAGCTTTGAAATGTAAAAGATGGTTCATGGCAGTGGTCTAGGAGATACTGACTCTTTCACAGACTACTCTGTTTCTACATTACATCTCTCTCTCTCTCCTGCCTAAACTCCCCCAGGAGTTCAGGAGCAGGATGATGGCATCTTCCGTAGTTGGAATGTGCATCAAGCACTAATGAGCCATAATAATACATATTTTGCATACTTTACTTGGATTAATTTCTTATGCATGCCTGTATATTTTAAATAAGATGCTGATATGAAAAACAAATTCACATTGAAGGTAATTATGAGAGGTTTTTAAAGTTTAATCCTATAAAGACAGATTGAACAAGATTTCTCTCTGCAATATTGTCTTCATCTAGACAGCAGGCCCTAATTTTTCATGTGGTGTTGTCATTTAAGTTTCTTCCTGCACTTTTCTGCCTTAAATATATATATACGCAGAAGAAACCACCAACATACCTGCAATTTTAACTTTGTGATACAGATTAGCTCATTTGTGCCAGGTGATGACATCAAGCCAGCCTACCAAAAGCACAAGCTTTATTTACCTTAAGTCTAGGATGTCAGAAAACACATCTCCAACTTTAGGGTATATTCCTTGAAGTCTTAGTTCCTTCAGCCATTTTAAAATGGCACTATCAGGATTTTGATTTCATAAAGCTTTAGGCTGGCAAAACCTAAGTTTGCAAAACTCACTGTTTGTTAAAACATGTGCTGGAGCTAGCAGACCTTTGGCCATGGTTCTCGCAATTCTGCTGGAGCAAAAGCAGTCCGTGTGAGAAACAGTACGGCGTTGGCTGTACATTTGCAGGTTGGGAATCTGAGAGTAAAAGGAAATGAGCTGCAGTACTGGAAAACAACTGAGGAGTATTAAAATGCTTGGATTCTGCTTAAAGCCCCTCTACATTCTTTTATACACTATGTGTGCATGAGGCCTTCTGACATGCCAGAATATAGTGAATAAACATCTGTTTGTGAAACATATCTCCCACCATATTAATGGAACATATATACATCAGCTGATTTATTTAGCCAAGGAGGGGAAACCTGTAGTAGAAAACTTCATTAAAAGATGCACATCCTGCTATTTCATATTTCATTTAAACTTTGTTATCTGACAATTCTGTTTTCTACTGGAAAAAAAAGCAACATAATTACTAAAGTCCTTTCAGATCATGTTAGGATTTTCAAAATATTCTAAAGGGTGAAAGGGTAGCAATGCTGTCCACCAGTGAACACCAGTTGCATAACTATATGTAACTGTATGCATTATCACTCTGTTGCATAATCTATAGCCTTTTAGTTACAGCTTCTCTGGTATCTGCATTCACTATAAACTCATAGTATGTGATAGATAAACTCAGTGTAGCTAAATATAGCTACAGCCTAAATAAGAAAACCACTCTGCTCACTCATTTTGTGTACGAATGAATGAATCCAAAGTTAGTAGTAAAACAGACTGCTAGCATATATTTTCTTTGTTATCTGTCCATTCTACCTGTAAATATAGAAAATACTGCTCACATTAAAAAACAAAACTAAACCAAAACTCTTGTCATTTTAAAGAACGGTTCATTTCCATAATGCTAAAAATAAATTACTGTTCTTCCACTGGATATTCTTTTTGTTCTTTTTTAGATTTTTTTTCAATACTGGAATGTGTATTTTTAGTACTGTAGACTAAAATATAACAAAAATAGGACTAGTAATAATTCTTTGGAATCAATTTTCCATCTACAAGACATTAACACACACACAAAATGCTTTACTGTTGGTCTGGGAATTCTCTGAAAGTAGTGACTAGTCTAATAGGTCTACTTTTTATTCTTTTTCTTTGCTTTTTTTTTTTCTTCTTTTTTTTTTTTTCTCCAAGGTTCAATACACAAAAAGTATTGGTAGTGCCTCTGTGTGTCTAAACTTTTAAGAAGGTATCAGAGATGCAAGGTGTCTTCTTGGCCATATCTGTGATATGTTAATTTCTAGATCTAAAGCCCCATCAAATAAATTGTATTAGACAGGTGTCTAAAATTCCAACACAACTATATATATATGAAGCAGCTGTGCAGTGTTTGAAGTTAGCTGTAGACCAAATTTAATTAGAAATGTCTTTTTTTAGAGAAAAATTAATACAGACTAAGCAACTGGGAAGGATCCTTCATCAAGTTAGAGTTTGGCTCCATTTCTCAGTTACTTATCTTTGTGGACAAAGCAAGAAAAGCATCTGCAAAGGGGCTCTGAAGCATGGGATCTAGCCAAAGAACAGCAGATACAGAGCAGGAAATCATGTCTCTTGGGTTACAGGGGAAGCACTTGAAGATGTATCTTCAAATCTCAAAATATAGGACCAACCTTAGAAAGTGAAGGTCTGGACAAAAAGCATTTTGAAGCTGGTTTTATTTGTACAGATGCTGGACTTAATTCTACTGAGGTAGCAGCTTAAGGTAGGACACCCTCCTTCCCAAAACAGCTGCTAATTTTCTCTGCTTTTCCCCTTCCTAATGAACAAGATAGATATCTTTCACAAAAATCATTATAGAGACTGATATGGATTATTTCTGACAGTTCAGCCAGGATTTTCTCAATTAGGTGAATAATGGTAGATCCTTAACATCCTACCCTAATTTTTAAATCTATTGGTCAACCTGCAGTTTCTCCTGTCAGTTAATATTACACTTCACTGGCTTCAACACCTGGACAAGACTTTTCCCATCTATGCATAAAGATTCCCTTTTTGTTTGTTTGCTTTTGCTTTATACAGTTGCTAAGGTCTTGCCCTAAAATAATTACCAAAGGTGACAAAGCGTAAAAGGAGAAATCTTAAAATATACTTAAATAAGATCAGGGAAGATGCTTACTTTGGAACATGAGTATATCAAGTCATAACCATTTACTGAGATTCTTTGAGTACTTTTCATCTCTGTAATCTAATAGAATTAAATCCTTCATGTCTGTTGGCACAAGACCCGATGGTAAAAATAAGACTATATATTGAAGTGTCCTTCCTCTGTTTCACAGATTATAAAGGGGGAAGGGAAGGAACCTTACTTTCTTAAAGGGAATAGCAGAGCTTAAAAAGCAAACCCAAACAAAACAGACCTCCAGAGCAGCAGCTTCCTCCAGCTGTTTATTAAAAAGGCTAAACAGCTACACAGGGTCAAAATACTGTGGTAAGAAGGGATTTACTTTTTCTGTACATGGAATTGGATGTTTAAGTTCAAGGTCTAGACTTTTTCATTTACATCTGCAGTACCTCTGGCAAAGAAAACAACCTGTTCTTTTCAACAGTTTATATGACCACGTACATACTATTACATTTCAATAAACTAGTGTTTACAAGCAGGTAGTAAAATACTGAGAGAACAATGTTAATAACTGTCCAGATATCATGTTCTGTATTAAATCTTCAGTTATTACAGCTTGCTGTGGAAACACAGCAGTTTAAGTGCTGAGTATTAAACAGTTTGTGGTGTGCTATAAATTTCAGATGCATTTATATTATATAGTACTGTGCAAATCATCATCTGAAAGTCAGTTTCATTTGTGCAATGTGTGCTTTAGTAGCAGAAAAACAGTTCAGGCATGTGTGTCTTCCATTTTTATAAGGATTTTAAAGGATTATGTAAATTGAAGGAAAAGTAGTTTCTAATGAAATTTGAGCTGTAGCATGAAGAAAGGATCACAAGCAATAGCTGAGCTAGCTAAGCACTTAGTAAAACTCTAACTTTCTCAGTTTTATGACCAATTTAAATATTTTCTTTAACATTCCATTCAGGGGGACACAGCTAAATTGCCTTATGAGGTACTTGGAGCAATGCTATCACATAAATCACTTAACCTGTATCTGTGTTAAGGGATTGGGTTCCAGTCAGTTCTCAGCTACTGATTGTTTCAACTAACAATTACTTTAGCAAGCAATATAGCCTTGTTTCCTTTGGCCACAGAGGGAATGCCTTCCTTGGTTTTGCTTCCAAATGAAAAACAGTGGGTAATCTGGAAAGAGAAGAGAAGAGAAGGTGCAAAGGGAGAACTTTTACTCCACTGCTTGCTCTTTGCTTCTCAAGAAATCCCTCAGTCAAGACAAAAGAGAGTGGATCCAGCAAAAATCTAGCTTCCATAGGAAGCACGCAGGGGACCAAGCACTGTACATCCTTAACAGGATGTTAAGGGAGCTACAAAAAGCATTTCAGGAATTGCTCTGCCTGTTGCAGAGGCAGACAGTACTTTTCTCTGGCATGTCTGGAACATTCCATCTTTTGTTTTCATGAAATCTAACATCCTTCAAGTTCTGGAGCAGAAATAAGAATAAGAATAATAAAGAAAATAACAAGAGAAAAAATATAAAAATTAGAAAAAAAAAAAAAAGTGGGGGCAGAATGAGGGGGGAAAGAAAAAAAAAAAAAAAAAAGAAAAAACCCAATCAAAAACCCCAGAAGACCCAGCAGAAAAAAAAAAAAAAAAAAAAAAAAAAAAAAAAAAAAACACAGAAACAACAACTCTGCCACATTTTTTTCTCCTTAAGGCATCAGAAGATCATGAACCAGTTGTAGGGGAAATGGAAATGTTGCGCCAAGATGAGTCAACAACCAAATTGCCAGCCTAACACAAATATATTTAACATTTCATAGAATCATAGAATCATAGAATGGTCTGGGTTGGAAGGGACCCCAAGGATCACAGAGTTCCAACCCCCCTGCCACAGGCAGGGACACCAACCTCCAGGCCTGGACCTACACGAGGTTGGCCAGGGCCCACAGGAACCAACCAAATTGCTCGCTGAAGTAATTAGACAATAACCAAATTGTTGACTTAGTTTAAACATATTTAGCAAAATACTGATTTAACATTTAGCAAAGCATAAGGTAAGTAGATTAACAGCGCTGGAGCTGTAGTAGTTCTGGAGCAAATTCCCTACAGGCAACAAACAATCAGGCTGTGAGGAATGAGGGAGTACAGAAAATGCCCAACCACAGAGATATAAGGGGACAAAAAGGTAACTCTCAAGATTAAGTAGTGGCACCATCCAGAGAAAAGCAGACCTCAGCAACTGAGAACTGATTTCTAGGAGGATGCCCCCACCTTCTCTTCCAGGCCAACCCAGCATGCTAGCTGGGACAGCCTGGGAGCCCCTGTACTGAGAACATGGGCTCATAAGGCCAATAGAAGTGTCTTGGAGACCTTAGCAAGATGGAAGAATTTAGTAATTTGAGGGTGCATGTCATATTTTATGTTACTGTGATGCTAAAATTTACCAGAACTATATGCTGGCAAACAGCGATTGTAACTGTGACATCACTGTGCTTGAGCAATTGCAGTTGTACCTTGCAATGCTTACAACATTAAAGGATCACTGCCATACGTACCTTATCATGGTCTCTTTCTTCTCTGGATAGCGCCATTCTTCTGCACATTTTTGCCAACAGCCATTTGTAGACATTGTTCTTCAACTAATAATTTCAAGGAAAAATAAATTGGTTTATAGTCTTCAATCATTATTTTGAAAAAGTATTTTTCAATTTTTGTATTTTCCTACAAAGACAGATTGTGAATGTTGCATTAGTTACAGAATCTGGTCAAAAGAAGAGGATCCTAAATAAAATATAGATTGGCAAACTTTAGAGGGAAGCGGGTTTGTTTATTTTTAAATAGTATCCAGGGCTCTTAACAAGAAAGAATAACACACTATTAGTAGAGAGACCGACCTGAGTGTTAGATCTGAAACAGACCACAGAAATATTTCTTTTATCCTGTACAAGATTTCTGATGTTTTGGGATTAACAGATAAATTCTAGCAAACTGTGCTGTGGAAATTTACACCCTCCCACTCTCCTTTGACAGAATTTACCATTATCACTACAGAGTCAAGAGAAACTATCAGTGACAGAGTATTTGAGCTAAAACAATATACATGTTTTCTCCTGCTAGCACATTGCTGAAAGGCAGTACGCTCTTGGGGCAGAATGTAAACCTGGGGTTAAAAACCTAAACTACAATAGCAATGTTTGCCAATACTTGTAAATAGCAGTAGGTAAGCATTTGTTTAAGAGTCATTTTGCAATAGTGCAATATATATATA
>JMFS01044555.1:0-44780 GCA_000699545.1 Podiceps cristatus | reverse complement strand
CCGCAGGGGCGAGGGCCCTGGCGGGGGGTGGCGGCGCGGAGTGCGCGGCTGAACCGGTGTGTCCCAGCCCTCACGCTTCAGGGCTTCAGCTTCCCTTTGGCCAGGTGAAACGCAGCCGTGGTGCGGAATAAACCCCTCCAAAGAGCCCGTATGGCTGCCAGCCTCCTCCCTTCAGTTTGATGGAAAAAAGATCACGGGCTAAGACACAAGGAATGTAAAAAGTGACGTAGTAAGGCACCCTTGGAAACTGGACAAGATTTAACCTGAGGAATGAATCTTATAAAAGCTTAGGAAGGATGATGACTGTGTGTCATGTTTTTATGATATTGGAGAAAATTGTAGAAATATTGATATTAGTGCAATTAGAATGTTAATTCCAATCGAGGAAAGTGCATTGTTGCCTGAAAAGAACGATTGGTTCTATATTTCATTGCTTATGTGTACAAACAGCTACGAGATGCAGTACAGTGTAATTCTGAGAATTACCTGATTGTTCAGGAAAACAAGTTTAAGGGCCATTTCTGTATTGGATACAACTTAGTCTCCAAAGTTTTGTGCATGTCAGCTGATAAAAAGTTGGTACTAAATGTTTAGAGAATGCCTGCCTAGAGAAATCGTTTGAAAGCAGTGTATGGTTTCGAATACAGTCAGCATTGTGCTACTGTGCTATACTGGGCAATATGTTTCTTAAGGGGGAGAAAAAAAATAAATTTGTTGTTTGAGTTTTTATTCAGACTGTGGAATTTCACTTCACATTGGGCCACAGGTATGTCACATAGGTATACAGTTAGTTATACGATTTGCATAGTAGTGGCATATAATAAAACCTATTGTGCTCTGTTTCCCTCTCACTGTTTTACTTCACTATAAATGGCTTTTTTGTTGTAGTAGTACCAAAACAGTGTCTTAATGGCTATTTGGGATCTATTTTCACTTTGTATATGTGAGTTAAACACAAGGGGTCCTTCTAATTATTCTTAATGAATCTGTTTAAAGTTCTCAATAGTACAGGTTACAAGAGTGAAGTTAACTAAAGCAGCAGCAGCAGTTCTTATTCCCAATGATTTGTTTAGGTGTTCACATGACCTATCCAATTTGGGACTAACTGTTGCATCTAATAGAAATCTCTCTCAGCCTGAATTAGTAGCTCTGTTTAGTCTAGTTAGTAGAGATTTCAAGGGGAAGTATTTTGGATCCTTGGAACGCTCGGAGTCTGTTATTTTTGAAACTGCTGTGTGGTCATATTTCTTGTAAAGTGTTCAAATGACACCTATTTTCAGGGGACTCTCTTATCTAGGGTTTAATCTTTAATGGAAAACTTTTCTAGGATAGAGGCAGATTGTTACCAGCTAGCTCTCTGGGTTAAGAACGAAAGTACTTTTTTGCTGGTTAATTAATTGTTTGCTCTGAGGCTTCTGCTGATCCTCCTGTTTCCTGTTAAGTCAGCCCTCTAGATGCATCGTGTAAAGTTTCTAGGGTAAAACTCTCAGTCTTGATGAAATCTTTTGTGATTCTGTGTTGTATTAGGTACATGATCTGTTGGTTTGTATTCTTGCTCATATCAAAATGTAATTATTGACAAGGTCTAGATTTTTATAACTCAGAACATTAATGTACAAGCAAGCTTGTCATTACTACCCATCTAGCTCCACCATCATGGAATAGTATTGTAGTGAAAACTACAGCATATTCTTTTCCCTTGTAAGTTGTGAGGAAAAGAAAGGGTATTGGGATGCACAGGTGTTGTCTCGTTCATCAGCTTTTGACAGTCTCCTGTTTATTTCTAATATTTTGGGGCCATCAGTGTTTGACAGAAATACTGTAGTGAGGAGTAGGAGGGCAGGGAAACTGTTTTGTCTTGAAAGGTAGGGTGTATGATGTGGTTTTATAGTGCTGTGGCTTTTTATATATATATAAAAACTGATATACATATATATGTATATAGGTATACATACATATATATAAACACTGATATATATATATATCACTGATATATATATCTATCAGTGTAGCAGTTGAAGTTGTGGAGATCTGCTTTGGGCTTCCCAATTGAAGACAGGAATGAATCTGATAAGCTACAAAAGTCAGCCATTTTTGTTCCAGTTTCTTAAATTTCTTTCACTTATAGTAAATAAGGTAGTTCTTTGTTAATTGTCTAAGAGTATACCATGCAGTGGTTGCTGTATGGATTGATGTGGTTGCTTAATTTGTGTCTCTTTGCTGGCTAAGTGTAGATAAACCTGTATTTCCAAATGAACTCTGACTATTCATCTAGAAGTGAAAACAAATGAACAAAACCCAACCAAGATGCAAATGCCAAAAATTTACAGTTAGGAATTTTACATTTAGAAATAACATTTAATTTTTAAAAATACCTTTTAAAGATTTAAATTGAATGATGCATTTAAAGCAAGATCTCTTTGAAAGATTAAAATTCATCCTCTTTCAGTACTTTCTTTCAATGCTTTCAACTTGGATCCTATTTGTAGAGATAAACATGAGGACTAGACAAATCTTCGACTTTATATTTTACTGTCATGTCTCCTCTTTAGTCCTGATATCAGGTTCTGCTTTGGGTAAAATAATGATTAATGCAGTCAATTCATTTTGAAATAATTACTTTTAAAAAGTAGCACACTTACCTTGTGTATAAGTTTGTTCAGTTTGATATATTTTTTGCTTTAGGTAATAAAGAAGCTGATATTTATAAAGTGTTTAAAATTTGAATTCCAGAAAAATGATCCCCTGTTTCAACTCAAACTTCCTCCAAAGGCAGCTAGACCTGACAAAGAAGTTGACCCAGAATATGAAGAGAAGATGGTAAGTGTTTTCATGACAAAATATGCTGAGGCTTTTTATGATGTTTGCTTGAACTAGATCAACACAGTTACAAGGAGTTACTGCAGACTGGATGTGTCAGAAAAGAAAAACACATCAAGATTAATTTACATGTCTAGTTCAGTGCGGTGTTTTTCACAGTGGCTAGCAGTAGATATTTAGTGAAGGATATGAGAACAGAAGAAGCAGACAGTGATAGTTGTGTTAAATACTGACCCACTCTTCCAAGTGTTTTTGTCTGCGTGATTTCTGAAGTCGAAGTCTGTGTTTTTTATACTCTTTAGTTGTCAGTGGATTTCCTCCCGCTGGCCCTCTCCCCACTACGCCCGGATTTGTCTGCTTGCTTTTTCTTCCCCCCCCTCATGTAGGTTTAGTTATCTGCACCCTCCTGTGGTGAGGGCTTTCTGTTCAATTGCATTTTATATTTAGAACTCTCCCCTTTTGGTTTTGAATCTCTCTGCCAGTTTTATTTGATGAACCCTTGAGTCATGTCAGAGGCATCCTTGAGCTACTACTTAAATGAGAGAAATACTGAAGCTACCAGTTGATCTGCTCCATAATATATGTGCCATAACAATGCAAAATAGGATCTGTCCATGACACAAACGAAGGGAGCTTGTAGTGCTGGAGAGGCGAGATAACGGGGTAACTTCTGCATTACAAAGAGGCAGAAACCAGGAGGACGTTACAAGGCTTGTTCTTGAATGACACATGTAATAAGTACTTGGTTAAAGCTGGTATCTATATCTTGCTGCATTTCTCTTAAAAAGACTTGATGTTAAATGGATGCCTAATAATTACAGTAGGGTCTGAAAGCATTGAATACCATAGAAGCCAAGGAAGAGTATCACTGTTAGGCATAGAAAAATTGATACCTGCTTGTATGAATACTGAATTTTTAGCCAAAGAGAAGATGCACAAGTAAATCTGCTCATTGAGAATGAGTTGAGTAAATAACTAAATTTGGTTTCACAGTAATACATGGTGAATTTACATAAATTAGAATGTTAGCTGAGTTATTCTAAGAGGCAAAGGGAACAGATCTCCCAAAATCTGCCTTTCAGCAATTGTGCAGTTGTGAGCTAGGCTGTTACTATTTATCAAAGCATGCTCCTTACACCCAGCCAATAATCTTGCAGGCAAAAAAAGTATATTGTGGCATTCAATATAGAACCTTACCTGTTATGGTTACCTTGTCAAAACTGTCATGTGTTATTAGTTTAATGTAAATCCTCTGGATGGATTTGTTTTTATGAGCATAACCATGCACATCTCTGTGCCCCCTTTTAGATTTTTTTTTTTCTTAAAAGTTTTAATTGATATTTACAGTTTATTCAGTTTTCAAGTTATTGACATGAGTGGTCCAATAACAAACGCAATGCAAAATAATAGTAACTTTTTTTCCAGGAGATCTTTGTAAAGGTGTTAATTTGCTGGTAAGTAGTGCTCTGTTAAAAGAAGTGCATTGCCCTCATGTGGCAAGATGATGCGTTGCACGTCAGGTTCATTTTACTGCCTTTTTCTTCGTTTGTGTTATTGCTGTAGGAGTGCTTTTACTTGCATGTTAAGTTACCTGCAGAAAAGCCTTCTGTTATCTGTATATTTCTTAGGTTATGGTAACAGAACTACAATTTCACTTTTGTAGTTTATATCAAGGTATATAAATGAAATCACATGAAAATAGCTTTAAGCGATACAGTGTTACATGATGCTTAGAAATGGCATGGAGAAACTGCTAACAAGTGCCTTGTCAGATAGCATTTGCATTTTATATTTTTTTAAAAAAATATGTAATGCGTTGTCTTTTAAATATAGAGAAGAACATATGTTTTGCCATGTTTATATAGTGAAGCACATATGCCTCATTGACATGGCAAAACTGAAATTTGAAATCTGACAGAAAAATTCACAAACTCCCATGAAAGCAGCATTGAGCTGGTGCAGCCATTACTTTACTCACACTTCTCAAAGCAGAGCTACCATGTTGTTGTCTTGGATCAAGTCCTAATAGCCTTGAAGCTGATGGAAGTTTTGCCACTGACTTGAGCAAGGTTAGGATTTCATCCCTTACTATGAGTCAGAACCTTTTTTTTTTTTTTTTTTTTGAATCTTTTTAGACAGTCCTTTAAAGCAT
This sequence comes from Podiceps cristatus, assembly GCA_000699545.1. Taxonomy (NCBI): domain Eukaryota; kingdom Metazoa; phylum Chordata; class Aves; order Podicipediformes; family Podicipedidae; genus Podiceps; species Podiceps cristatus. The sequence continues at coordinate 39,808 of JMFS01044555.1, read as the reverse complement.
CACTTCACCGTTGTGGCTGTGCCATGCAGACTTGAACAATCTGTATGAGTGAACTGGTTTTGGGTTGTTTTATTAATCTTTCAGTTTTGAATGGGGATGAATTGCTGGGATGAGGTTATCGAGTCCTGCCATGGCTTCCAGATTGCTGTGGTATTCATGAAGGATCATTTGAACTACCATATGTTACAGCTGGGTGCTCTAAAGCAATTCATGCTTAGCTGTTAGCTGAAGAAGCTCAAGAGCTATTCCATGATGCTTGTAGCCCTCTGAGTTGGCTAACAGTAGGCAGATGGTCTTGTCAGTCTTTCCTCATATAAGTTGTTCTTAGGAGTGTCTTAATTATTTCTTAATAAAAATACGTTTTTTTAATGAAGAAAAGTTACTGATTTTCCTTTTTAAATTCTCTCCCCACTTTGGAAACTAGAAAGCAGATCGAGCAAAAAGATTCGAATTCCTCCTGAAGCAGACAGAACTTTTTGCACATTTTATTCAGCCTGCAGCACAGAAATCGCCAACATCTCCATTGAAAGTCAAGCTGGGACGGCCACGGATGAAGAAAGATGAAAAACAGTGTTTGATTTCAGCTGGGGAGTATGTTTTATTTTTATTGCTAACTACTTATGCTTTCAAACAGATTATGCATTTTAACATACCTATTTAGTTAGTAGCATAGGGATTGTGCTTTACTTAAAGTTCAGAATTTTTCCTATGAATGGTGTATCATAATTTCTTTAAAGGTGGTTGGTGTATGCATGCTGATCCATCGATGTTAGTATAACATTGGATCAGGAATGCACTTTTAAAGTAAATTCCTTGATTCTTGCCATGTACCATGTTTTGGTCCATGTTGTGGAGTGATTTTAGAGCACATGAATTTCTTTTGTGTAACGCTGAACTAGAAGATACACTCCAGAAATGTACCTGATGTGCTGCAGCTGCTGGTGGACATGGCGGTGGGACCAGAGTAGAGTTAGACCAAGCTGAAACAAGACAACGTGCGTGTGGTGTGGATGTTGGATCCTCGGCACCAATTGTCTCACTCCACTAGTCTGTCTGTATTAGTGATGCAGCCACAGCCTGTATGTGGTGTTTCTGAGGGGTCTTGTAATAGCAAGCAACTAGTTTTTTGAATGTTTGGAATGGCATTTTTTAAAAATTTATTTAATTGAATATGTGATTCTTCTGAAAGGTATAGTTATCAGGTAATTGATTCTAAGGCCACCACTGATGTGTGTCTTATATTTCTGTGTTGCTCTTTAAAAAGTGCCTTAGAGAACTCAGGATACTTGTTGTCAGAGTATAGTTCTGGTGCTGGAGGAGAGGGCTTCCTGTCAGCCTTTCTAATTAAAGCTGGAATGGACCATAAGGAATAACTTATTAACAGGATATGATGTTGGTCAGGGTACTAGAACACACACGCTGTAGATCAATGATTGTTTCTGTTATAATTTGTCTCTCGATTTTATAGTTGGTGTTTCAAAATTGTTTCATATAAACATGAATCTTGGATTCTTTTTTAGTTATCGTCACAGGCGCACAGAACAAGAAGAAGATGAAGAGCTGTTGTCAGAGAGTCGAAAAACATCTAATGTGTGTATTCGATTTGAGGAGTCTCCTTCATGTAAGTATTGTATTGGCAGTTTTCTGATTGCTTTGATGTAATTAAAATTGAGCAGATTGCAATTAGAATTTTCTACTTAGAATTAGTATTTTTCTACTTAGAGGAATCTTACATTTACAGATGTGAAAGGAGGAACACTAAGAGATTATCAGGTTAGAGGTTTGAACTGGATGATCTCATTGTATGAAAATGGTGTTAATGGCATTCTGGCAGATGAAATGGTAAGCAGTATCTTTTGGAATTTTTGTGGTAATTATTGAGCAAAATTCAGCATTAAAGTGCTTATAGTATTTAATGTGTATGAAGTAGTATGCCATGTTCTACAACAGATTTTTCACAGCAGATTTTTCACAGCTGGAATTGTATTGCATTGAAAGAAATAGTATTGTGAACGTTTGCTGTGTAGTTTAAGTTGTTTAAAGTGGCAGAATTATATAGTAGGAAAGTTGTTTGAAACTATTTCTGTATAGTATTTCATTTCAGCAGGTTTCTTTCCCCCTCCTCTTTGTCAATGCAGGGTCTTGGTAAGACTCTGCAGACAATAGCATTATTAGGCTATCTGAAGCATTACCGAAACATTCCTGGGCCACACATGGTCCTGGTTCCAAAATCAACTTTGCACAATTGGATGAATGAATTCAAACGCTGGGTTCCATCGTTACGTGCTGTTTGCCTTATTGGAGATAAAGATGCCAGAGTAAGTGCTCTACATTTCAAAGATGTATGCATTATTTGTCAAAAACTAGTATTGGGTATTTGGAATTCTCCCTAAGCTACTTCCTTAATTACAGTATGTTTTTTAGTAATCTTTAACTGTATTAGTGTTGAAAAATGCAAAATGTTAATGCTTGTAAGTATGAGGGAAAAAAATGCAAATCAATAAGTGAAATAATACACTGGGATCAAAGTACATCTGTCTGACTTAGATCTTTTTCTGTTGTCTTCCTCTTTGATCTTTGCACGTATTTTTTTGATCTCCTCTGTGTTTGCATTGTGACAGTGTTTATTAATTTTCCTTTATTGCCCTCACTTTGTTCCCTCTTTCTTTACCTTTTGTAGGTGACTTCTCCCACTCTTTACTTGTGTTTTATGTCCTTGCCTTCTAACTAGGAATCCGTGGTAGAGCTTTTTATCTTTCATATTGAAGGCCTTAGAATACATACAGGGTGGTTTTCTAACTTGAATGGGATCAACCAGCTGGATGTTTCTGTGAATTCTGTGGCTCCTCATATAGGTTGCATGGCTGCCTGTTACCGCTTGAGGTAGCTTGAGTGCTACAGAGGGTTCTGGACAGGCTGGATTGATAGGCTGAGGTCAATTGTATGGAGTTTAACAATGCCAAGTGTTGGGTCCTGCCCTTGGGTCACAGCAACCCCAGGCAATGCTCCAGGCTTGGGGAGGAGCAGCTGGAAAGCTGCCAGGTGGAAAAGGACCTGGGGGTGTTGGTCGACAGCCGGCTGAAGATGAGCCAGCAGTGTGCCCAGGTGGCCAAGAAGGCCAACAGCATCCTGGCCTGTATCAGAAATGGAGCAGCCAGCAAGACTAAGGAAGGGATCGTCCCCCTGTACTCAACACTGGTGAGGCAGCACCTCAAGTGCTGGGTTCAGTTCTGGGTCCCTCACTCCAAGAAAGACATGGAGGTGCTGGAGCCTGTCCAGAGATGGGCAACGGAGCTGGGGAAGGGTCTGGAGCACAAGTGCTGTGAGGAGCGGCTGAGGGAGCTGGGGGGGTTTAGTCTGGAGCGAAGGAGGCTGAGGGGAGCGCTCTGAAGGGAGGTTGGAGCCAGGTAGGGGTTGGTCTCTTCTCCCAAGTAACAGGTGATAGGACAAGAGGAAATGGCCTCAAGTTGTGCCATGGGAGGTTTAGGTTGGATATGAGGAAACATTTCTTCCCCGAAAGGGTTGTCAGGGCCTGGCACAGGCTGCCCAGGGCAGTGGGGGAGTCACCGTCCCTGGGGAGATTTAAAAGACGGGGAGATGCGGTGCTTAGGGACATGGGTTAGTGGTGGACTTGACACTGTTAGGTTAATGGTTGGACTTGATCTTAAGGGTCGTTTCCAACCTAAATGATTCTATGGTTCTGCAAGAGAAACTGCTGGTTCTACCAGTGATTCAGACAGTTCCTTCCAGCGCTGTAGTCTTGGATTTGACTGCACTGCTCTTTGCTGATTGTTTTATTTTGAAGTCTGATGATATTTGTACCACAGTGTGTTTATTGCTAGTGCTGTGGAAGGAAATTAAGATTGTGTTGAAGGGAAGCATGCACCTTCACTTTGTACTTTCTTTGGAGTCTTATGTTTGTATTGTCCTAACTCTTCATTTCCTCATTTTCTACTTAACCTCTCTGTTCTGTGGTGGCTAAAGACCTCTGAGCTTACATTTGCATTTGTACATGGGTGCATGGTATTGTACAGAGCACTCCTTTGCTAGGTAGCTCTTAAAGGCTGTGGACTTGAACAGTTCTGTCATTCCCACTTGCTGGGGTCATCTGTGTACCCTACTAAGTAAGTTTTGGGAGATCTGCATGTGTGGCCCTTCACAAGAAAGTATCTCACCCTATGGAGAGGATTTATATGCTTAGGTATGTATCCCTTACAAAATAGAGATGGGACAGAGGAGGGAGATCTTTAGGAAAGAGAGAGGATGGGAGTGGGCTCTGTGAGTTGTTTTGAAACACTTCTTTGTGGATTGTGTCTTTGAACTAGTTAATTTAGAGGGTTTTTTCCCTATTGATAGTATGTGCTGTATCTAAATTACAGAAAAATTATGCTGAAGAGTAAATACTTAATTTTGAATAGGACAAAATTTGTGTTTTGCTTAACCCCAGCTGACAATCTGCCTGTGCCTAAAGTACAAAGGATTGAAGGCTTTTGTTACAGTAACTTTCAGTTACCGAAAAGATGTTTCAGTGTCGTCTTTTGTGTGCTAGCTTAGCTCATCAGTAGTGTTGGTGGAGACAGGTTTCACTGAATTCCATAGAAATTGTTCATATGTATAAATGTTTATGAATTCAATTGTTCTGCTTTAGGCTGCTTTTATCCGTGATGTCATGATGCCTGGTGAATGGGATGTTTGTGTTACATCATATGAAATGGTAATTAAAGAGAAATCAGTCTTCAAAAAATTTAACTGGAGGTACCTGGTAATTGATGAAGCCCACAGAATAAAGAATGAGAAGTCTAAGGTAAACTCAGAATTATTTGATACTTTGTGATAACTTGCCACAAAAAATTCCATCTGATTTTAGCAGATTTTGTGTTCAGTGTAGTGTTTTTTAAAAAATATAAGCCATAGGCTATTGAGTGGTAAATATGAATTTCATAGGTAGCTCACTGTCTTTAAACTTTAGTTTGTGTTGTTTCAGGTTTCAGAAGCTGGTGAACATTTGTTACACTTAAATATATGTGATGGTGATGACTATTTGTTGCATTTCTAGCTGTCAGAGATTGTACGTGAGTTCAAGACGACAAATCGATTGCTGCTTACAGGAACTCCTTTACAGAATAACCTCCATGAGCTGTGGGCATTACTCAATTTTCTGTTACCTGATGTCTTCAATTCTGCAGATGTAAGTTGAGGTTTGGAAGTACAGTCTTGTTCTTGTTATTTTGATTCCCAGGCTGCTTTCTGCAGAGGAGAAAAATGACCTATAAGAGACAGATGATGTGGAAAACCTGGATTAAGTAGAAGCTCTGTGCTTACCTAACTGTAGACTACTTTTTTGCTCTACCTAGTTAAAACAGTGCTATCTGTTAGTGCAGATAAGGCCTCAGGCCAGTAGTAGCAAATATAATAGTTTACATAGTTCTAGAATTATGCAAAATGGAATGAAATGTGGGAAAGCAATGCAGAATGAAGAATATGAAGCATCCAAATAGGTGTAAGCCTCCTCTTTTACTATTAGTGTTTCCTTGTTCTTGTATTGCTTGCTTCTGTTCTCTTTGTTCTGTTGTCCATCTCATTTACCTAAAGGACTCTGGTTTCTTTTTCTTAACCTTCTTGCCCCATCATTACACAAGCACCAAGGGGAAGAACTTGGACACTCCATTGATGAGTCTGGAAACCTATTGTAAATTAAGCAGAGTAACTGTATTTTGTCTGCAAAGTTACTCAGTTGACTTGAATGTTATGCTGGGGAGCTGGCACAGAATTGCAGTCTGATTTTTCTTTCACTCGTAGAAGTCATTTGTCTCAAGATTTATGCTACTCTCAGCTGGAGTGAAAGAGAGTAAATATGTGTCTGTTAAAACTACAGATGACGAAGTATTCATACCAATTGTGCTGTTTCTCACTACAGGATTTTGACTCATGGTTTGACACTAAAAATTGTCTCGGTGATCAGAAACTTGTAGAGAGACTTCATGCTGTAAGTAATTAAAGCTGTAATCACATGTCACTGTTAGCATACACTGTGAAAAAAAGAAAAACAGTATTTCCCCCTTCATCTCAAAGTTGAGAAGATGAACATGAAGGTATTTAGTTACAGAAATGCCCAGCAGAATTTTCATGAATTAAATATTGGAACTTACTATTATAGATACTGCTTTTTGTAACGTTACTATTTGAAGCAGACAAAATCTATACATAAAACGTGAAAATGAAGAATTTTGAGATCTTTTTGAAACCCTTTATTATTGTGAATAGTATACTGATACTCATATCATGCTAGTCTGAATAAAGGCATGCCTTTACCTTTGTTTTACTGTGCATAAGACATTTTTTGCCATACAGTAACAAAACAAATCAGAAGGAAGTACAATGTACGTTGCTTATCTTTTGAAATGTTGGTGTGTTTTGTGTGTGCTGCTAGTGGAAATGAAACAGGGCTTATGTTAAAAGGTAATGAATAGATGTTATAAGCTTATGTGTTTGGCACTTGCTTAGTATAACAACTGGGATGACTATGGTAATCTCTATGTATTTATGTGTGAACTTAGCCTATTCGTCATCAACTTCATTTTGCAAACTTTAGCAGAGTTTTTCTGAAGGAGTCACTATGACAGCAGTAGATATTGATTAGTTCTGAATAAATATCAGATAATTGAATCTGTTAATTTTGTATTTGAGGCAATTACTTTTATAAATTTATCTGTGGAAAAACTCTTAATCTGTGTAGGTTTTGAAGCCGTTTTTATTACGTCGCATAAAAGCTGAAGTAGAAAAGAGTTTGCCTCCAAAGAAGGAAGTAAAAATTTATCTTGGGCTCAGTAAAATGCAGAGGGAATGGTGAGTTATTTACATCAAAGTAAGATTCTTTTCTGAATAAAAAATGCTACAGCTCTTCACACTGATACTTTCTTTTTTCCCCCCCCTTATAGTTGCCTGTTTAGACAGTCAGGTGGAGAAGCCTATTTATAGCTGTCTTGGGGGCCTTTTTTAAAGATGCACAACTTACAAAGAGCACAGGAAGGGTAATGAAAAGGGTTGGGAAGAAGAAAGCGGAAACAGCTTTTCCTTTCTCAATTTTATTTGAAAGAACATATGCCTATAAGTTTCCTCCTTTGATGCAAATGTGTCTGCACCAGTAAAAATCTGATTTGAAATTAAAATAAAACTTTGAGGAGCCACCTACCCAGAAGAGATGTGAGAAAAGGAGCCAGGTCAGTGTAGCATCTTCAGTCGAATAAATGATATCTTTAATTTACTTCATAGTCCTAAAATGGAAATGTAAGATAACCCAGTGAATGACAGATTATTGTCACTCACAATCAAATTGCTTTTCATGTTCAGGTATGGATTTATGAATCCTTATTATCAGTCAGACATTTTCACCAAGTTTCTTAATAATATAGCTCATATAAAAAAGCAAACTCCCACATCCAGAAATAAGTAATTGGGATATTGCCAGGTTTCATTCATGTTTTAAATGCGAAATAAAAACTGAGAGTTGTTTAAAACTGTCTGTAAAACTTCAGGTATACAAGGATCCTGATGAAAGATATTGATATCCTGAATTCAGCTGGGAAGATGGATAAGATGCGGCTGCTGAATATTCTGATGCAGCTGCGGAAATGCTGTAACCATCCTTACCTGTTCGATGGTGCTGAGCCGGGCCCTCCTTACACCACTGACACACACCTCATCACTAACAGTGGCAAAATGTTAGTTCTGGATAAACTGCTAGCAAAACTCAGAGAGCAAGGTGAGTACTCTTCATGAACAGTATTGTTCTGAAAGCTTGTTGTAAGTAAAAGCACCTTTCAAAATTTGCATAGATTCATTCTTGTCTTTCCTCCAGTGAATGCATTCATTACTTTTAGTGAGGTTTTTGTTGAAAATAGTTTTTCTGTAGATCTTAACACACAGAGGGAAGGAAGTCTTACGGGCATGATGAGGAAGACTAATAATATGGAGAAGTAGAAGGAAAGGAAGAGCAGAGTCTCCCTTCTGCTGTCCTTAAGAAAATTTCTGATGAGAGGATAAGTTTGTCTGTGCACATCAGTCATCAGCTACTTATCTTACCATGGTTTCAAGTGTGTTGTTGCTTCAGCTGTGTATTTCTTTTGTATAAATTATTGAATAACCTGTCTTGAGGAGAAGTTAAATCAATACCAGAAAAGTAACTTCAGAAGCAATACCTATTTGAGTAAGTTAAGCGATAGTACAGAATATTTTACATGAATTCTTACTTATGCTCTGTAGTAGGCTCCGTGATAAGATTAATGTGAAAACAAAACTAACAACAAAACTTTTTGTGTTGCTCTGTCAGGTTCCAGAGTTCTACTTTTTAGTCAGATGACTCGCTTACTGGATATTTTGGAAGACTATTGCATGTGGCGTGGCTATGAGTACTGCCGACTAGATGGACAGACACCACATGAAGAAAGAGAGGTGAGAAAGTTGTATATATAAAAATAAAACTTCATGATCTAATCTGCAAGACAAACATTTTTTATATATGTATATATAGCTACATCATTGCTTAAAGCAAAAATGCTGCAGTTTAAAAAGACTGCTAAGGATATATATTTTTCCTAACAAAGTCCACAGTTAAGTAGGTTTCATTTGTTCATCAACTAAATGAAAAATGGAATATTTTGTGGACTCAGAATGGATTTTTCCACCTGTGCAAACCTACAGGTTTTTACATCTAGAAAAAATGGTTTTGGTATGGTAATCCTGTAAATTTCAAAAATTTGAAAAGCCACCAACATATTGTAAGCTTGTTTGAAAACTCTAATACGTTAATAATGCTTTTTTCTTTCAGGAAGCAATAGACACATTTAATGCTCCCAATAGCAGTAAATTCATTTTCATGCTGAGTACCAGAGCTGGAGGTCTTGGAATTAATTTGGCAACTGCTGATGTGGTTATTCTCTATGATTCAGATTGGAACCCTCAAGTAGATCTGCAAGCCATGGTGAGTTAACTCCCTAACATATGTTTCTTTGTTAAAGTTGTCATTCTGTTTTGTCTAAGTCTTTCCAGAACTTGCATTTTTGTTAAGTTTTTTCTTTACTTTTTGTATTTAATACCAAGAAACTAAGGAATTGAATAAAAAGGGCGTGAACAGAATTGTGGAAGAAACTGTAGATCTTTCTCTGTAATTATCTGTCTTATTTTCATAATTGAGTAAGATTACTTCTGTCAAAATACTGCATTGATATTGTTTATCCATAGAATTATTAAGTCTCTTTTTTCCAGAAGACCACAGTAAACTAATAATAGAGGGCTGTTTCTAAAATAATAGCAAACAATTAAAAGCATGCAGCTTTCTATTCCTCCCTTTTGGGAAGCTGAGCTTTTGCAGCCCACCTTGTTTCTGCATTTGGTGGTGATGCCGGGAAAAAAAACCCTTATCTTTGGGTTAAACGTACTAAAATCTCCTCTTTCTGAGTGCTGTATATCAAAACCACCAAACTTACGATTTGTTTCATGTGGAATAAAAGTCACATCCTTCTTGCATGGTTGGGGGGTGGGCTATTTGTTCTGTGGCTTGTGGGATCTTTGGCTTTGTTTTTTTAATACCCTTAAACGTGTCAAATATTTACTGTGACTAACTCATCCTTTCAATAAGCATGCTGACTACCAATAGTAGACCTACTTCCTGGAAACTGATGAGTGTGATTTGTGAGCTTTAGTAGGATTTTCGGGAAGAAATGAATATTATACAGGAGACTAAAAGATTTAACGACCCATGTTTAAAGGGCAGTCAGGAAATTCTGGTACCAGCAGCTTGAAGGCCAGTTGTCTGAGTTTTTTGTTTAAGAGAACAAAATAATATTTTTATCATGTTTTCCAGAGAGAATAAACACAAGTTTTGTAACAAATAAGTATAGCATGTCAGTCATATAACCTCATTTGTTGTGTCTCGTACCTGTACTATGGGAGCTGTATATTGATGCTTTTATGTAGTTAACTTGGGAGAGCTATAGTATCAAAGCTGTGGCTGCGTGGACTTTGCCCATGGAATTAATATGCTCAAACCAGGGATGCCAAAGTTTCAAAACCTATGTCAAGTGAGAGAATAAGTTTGAAAGCAGTGCCGATGTGTATATGTATATACTGTTGTATTTCCACTTCCCAATTGCAGTCTAGACAGACATTGTTATCTTTAAACACATATACCTCATGGTAATTATTACTATAGAATGACCCAAACTTAAAAAGTATAATAGCCAGATCTAAGTAAATATTATACTGGGTTTACATTTTTGTATACTCTTAAATAAGCAAGGAACCAAGAAATATATGCTGGTTTCAGTCTGCTGTTTCTGCTACATAGCAAGCTAACTGTCTATTGCTTGTGAGTTTTTGTTGCTGAACATTGATTGATTTATGTTTGTTAGGATCGTGCGCATCGTATTGGTCAAAAGAAACCAGTACGGGTGTTTCGACTTATCACTGATAATACTGTTGAAGAGAGGATTGTAGAAAGAGCTGAAATAAAACTGAGGCTGGACTCTATAGTTATACAACAAGGTATCAACTGCTATATATGTTTGTCTGCAACAGAATTGTTCAGTCCCTTAAAGTATGGGTTAAATAACTGTACAAATGTACAGAATGAGAGAAAGCAGGCCTTGTGTATAATAGCAGTACACTAAAGCAACCGAAGAAACTACAATGTATAAGTTATTCACTTGTTCAGCTGAAATTTTTGGAAAAAAAAAATAGTTTTCCTAAGTAACGTGGACATAGACTTAAACTAAGACTCTTAGGTGAGGAAAGCAAGCTACAGCTGAATCGATGTTACTTGTTTTTTCTGATACGTTAGAAAGGAGAAAAGCAAAAAAGATCTTCCATAACAGATAAAAATAATTATATAGGTGTGCTTCTTACCACATACGAGTTTACTGAACGTGAAAACTGCTTTGTGTTTCTTCGTTTAGAAGCTCTTGGAAGACTAGGTTGTCAAAAACTAAGGTTCTCAAGCTAAGTTTTGAGGGTTGTTTGTATCTTCAAAAGGGGGGGGCTACTGAAAGGATGATGGTCTGTGAAGAGATAGGATAAGTGACATTTTGGGACAGAAATTAGAATTTTGGGAAAAGTATTCAGGCATTTGGGTTGAAATCAGTAAACTGAGTGTTAAAAATCTTAAGTACTACTTAATGGTTATTACAGAATACTTTGTCATTTTTCATCTTGAAATAGGATTTTGATCTTAAAAGTTCAACTAGCTTTGTAAGAATAAGATCTTAAACATAAAATTTGGTTTATCTGAATGTGAAACATTCTTTATTATGGCTTGTTCCCAAGTTGTTGGTTTTTAGCTTTGCCTGAAGTTCCCAGTTTCTGTTTATTTTCAGCTCAAGTGAAACGTAATTTTTTTCTGTATGGTTCTTTTGTCTTTCCTTTCTTGTTCTGCCAGTGAACTAAAAAATTCCACTGTTTGCATGGTCCTACTAGAACTTTTGTATTATAACTTTCAACCTGTTTCTCCTAATTTTAGGAAGGCTCATAGACCAACAGTCTAACAAACTGGCAAAAGATGAAATGCTGCAGATGATCCGGCATGGAGCCACGCATGTTTTTGCTTCCAAAGACAGCGAGCTGACAGAAGAAGATATAACCACTATTTTAGAAAGAGGTGAAAAAAAGGTTAGAGAACAGTTTCGTACAGAATTCAGAGTGTCAAACATTAAATATATATGCACAAAATATAAATTAAATCTGAGTATGTAAATCTGTTTTTATGCCCAACTATTACTTTACTATTTGTAAATATTTTAAAGCTTATGAAAGTTTTGAAGGAGTAGAATTAGTGAGTTATAATTATTTTCAAAGACTGTGTGCACCATATCTTAAGTGCTCTATTTTGTGGGCTTTTAGAAAGATGTCAATTTTATGCCAACAAGTCTAATAGACGCAAAACCTTTGTGGAACTTTATTAGGGAATAGGTAGCTTTGTGGAAGAATGAACTACCATTTCAGCTCCAAAGAGTTGGGCTACATCCCAGCATAATAAATATAGCTTAATGGAAAGTCTTGGAGTCAGATTGTTCAAAATTGAAAAGCACTATGAGCGTCTCTTCTTACAAGATAAATGTAAGTAAAAGTTTAAAGCAGAAAAAGACATTGAGACTGTTTTAGTAATGATGAAAGCTGTTTTTTTTCAGAAAAGATAAAACAGCTTGAGTGAGCCTAAAAGTATCTCCCTGTATTTTTAGACAGCTGAAATGAATGAACGATTGCAGAAAATGGGGGAGAGCTCCTTACGAAATTTCACTATGGACACAGAGATGAGCTTATACAACTTTGAAGGTGAAGATTATAGAGAAAAACAAAAGGTAATTTTTCTTAAAGTCTTTAAGACTTGAGTTTAGAGGTGCAAGCGTAAAGGCCCTGCTAGGAATGTAATGCCTATAAAGGTTATTCTAGAGAAGTAAGAAGCTACTGAAAAATTCACTTAGCTCTGCGGGAACATCAATAGTCTGAATTTTTCTTAAATTAGTTTTCAGTCCCACTGTCTTTCTTCATGGTAAAATCTGATAATATTGCTCAAATTTTATCCTTTCTGCAGCAAAACCACTATGTTGTATCCTACTATGCTGCTGCAGTCAGTATTTTTTTCCTGCCACATAACCGAGATGAAAAAACAGGGCTGATACTGATTTTAAATGTGGAACTTGGACGTAAGTCTTTTTGCAATGAAGGTTTTGGTCACATTAAAGGGAATTGTTTGTACAGTAATTTACCCAGTTATAGAAGGGTCATCTAAACAAAGAGTTATTGCTCAGGGTCCCACAATGTTACCTCTGTGTTTTGCACAGGATGAATAGTTAAGATACTCTTAAGGCCTTATCTGGAATCAGATGTGTGAAGTCTTATTTGTTAACTACAAAATGCCTTTTTAATAAACCCATGTTTCTTATCAATTTTGAAGAACCATTTAGAAAAATAAAATATTTAATGCGAATAGTGGGGAATCTGCATATATACATAAGATTCTTTTTTCATGTTGATAATTTCATTACAGGAAGCCAGCTGAATACAGCATAGTCTCAAAATACGCTTTAGTAAGTTTAGTTCAATTAATGTAAGTAAGATTAATTTGCTGCTAATGGACTTTTTGTTGCCAATGTTGTAGCCTCTGTAGGGATTATTCATTGTTATATTTAGAGGAGAAGCAATTCATTCGTATCACAAGATATTATAGAATTCAGAGCCCAAGTCCTCCCCAGTCCTTCCATTGTGTTTTGGTAGATGGAATCGTACTCAGGTGTCTGAAGTAAGTAGAACACTGTAAAGGGATCTGTCCGTGCCACTGCGCTGCTTTACTTGTGTATTACCTTTGATGTGTTTAAATACATGTTATAATCAGCTATAACTTCTAGGTTATTTTTGAGCTCAGTTGTATCCATGTTGTTGAGCGCAAACATTAGATTTGCTACGCAACAATACGTGCCTGCTTTGTGGTGCCACATTAGTTATTTTTGCGACTTTAGGAAGGCATACAGTTACTTTATCTTGTTATTCTATTCTGCATGTAGCTGAGCATGATGGAATGGATAGAGCCTCCAAAACGAGAACGCAAAGCTAATTATGCAGTTGACGCTTATTTCAGAGAAGCCCTACGTGTTAGTGAACCAAAAGTCCCAAAGGTAAGAAGTTGGCAAGAATGGAGGGTTTTTTATGTTGTTCTTCTGCTCTTCTCTCCCATGTTGCATCCCCTGCTCTCACCCTAGACTAGTGATAAAATGAATGTGTTTACACAGTGATGGGTTGGCACTGCTGTTGAATTATGGCAGTTTTATTGCACAGAAATCAAGCTTATATAATGTTAATGTACCTGTGTATTTTTGAAGGCTCCACGACCTCCAAAACAACCAAATATTCAGGATTTCCAGTTTTTCCCACCACGGTTATTTGAACTTCTGGAAAAAGAAATTCTGTATTATCGTAAGACTATAGGATATAAGGTAATACTTTTTTTTTTTTTCTCTCTTCAAATGAGTGAAATGTATTTGTATTGCTCTTTGCAGATTTACTGCAACCTTGATGATAGCTAAATGAAGTAAATAAGACTGCAACTAAAAAATGTATCGTTCTGGTCTTATTTTTTCCAAAGTGCTGCTCATTGTGAAGGAAATGGCTTAAAACCTCTATTCCCCTGTTCCTGTTCAACTGCAGAACAGAAAAAATAATCTATAATTCCTTCCTTCATTAAAAATTTCATATCTGTGTAGCTCTGTGTTTTGTGGTGAGTTCCTAACAATAAAATAGAGTAGAAAAAACAAACACAGTTCTGATGCTTCATATACTTCTCAAAACCTAAAGTGTGATATGTGGTCTAAGGTCAGAAAATCATTCTTGGCTAATATAAGATTACCTTCCAGGATATGATTTTGTTGTTGTTGTTGTTATAGCTTTTGTATATCTTCTGCAGAAAGTAACTTAAGGTAATATTGAAGTTGACTTTGTGTTGATGTGAACGTAAGTAAAGTGACATCAATTTTCCTTGCATTTTGCTGGACTGTAAAATGTTTAAAGGTGTGAAGAAGTCTGAATGTATTACTAATAACAAAAAGAAAAACAGACAACAGACTTAACTTTTTTTTTTCTACTATGCCTTAGCTGAATTTCCCCTCTTCCCTGCTGACATTACTGGACAGGCAGTGAACACAGATTCTGTTTTGATGTTGATTTTCATTGCTTGTGCTGGTATTGGCTGAGTAAATCAAATGACTTCCCTGCTTCCAGACATGTAACTTACTTTAAAAAGCCCCATGTTTCATTGCAGGTTGCAGCAAGAAGAAACCACTTTTAAAACATGTTGGAGGACATAAACTTGTCATACAAAGCAATGGATAGGAAATTGGTGTTGCAAAAGAGCAGAATTAATATTAGCAAAACATTTTTTTTAAGAAAAAGCAGAAGGTATCTTAGAACCTAGTTTGAAGCAAAAAGAATTTTATGTAGATGGCAGAATAGAATTAAGATAAGAAATAAAGGAAGTATTAAAGAAGTTAATTAACACTCCAACAAATAAGGATGAGAGAATTGCTAATGTTAACAATATGCATCTAAAGAGAGGTGTTTCAGTTCTGTTAATGGAATCTGTCAGACTGGAGAGGTCGAACATGAATACTTGTTATCTTAAAAGCTTAGTATGACTGTGTACTGGTGGTGAAAGTAATAAATACGATTGTTCTGCTTTGAAATGGAAGTATAACTTTTCATCTGAAGAGAGTTTATTATTAAAACTGAAGACTGCCATAAAAAATATCAAAAGGTATCAGATAGGTAGAGAATAAGCTTTATGTGTCCGTCTTAACTTAAACCACCAAAGCCGAGAAGATTTCTAAGCCAAATGTTAAAACCAGCTCTTAACTTCCTTTGCCTTTTGCTGCAGAAATATGGAAGGTCTACAAAATCTTTACTGGATGCTGGTTTCTGACTTGTCTGTTGTGTGGTGTGGAATAGCAATATACAGTGTCAAGGTCACAAATACTAATCGGTGTCAATGTGGAGAGGGACAGCTAAAATGTTGCTAGGCCTTGTTTACATCATGTTGTCTGTCTGATCCTTACTTTGGCAGTGTGCATAGCTTTATAGTAAACCTGGCAGAACTTAGTATTGCACTGTAGTTATAAAACATGATAAACCCTTGGATGCAAGAGAGCAGAGGCTTAGCTCATGAAAAGTGCCACTGCAATCAGTGAGTTGTGGCAACTCACACTAGGTGAGGCTCTGCCTCTCACAGCATCCCTAAGTCATGGTGTGTAGAAGCGCTGGGTACAGGGCCTAACAGAATTACACCTTTGACAGAATCTAGTCCTATTTTGGGCAGGAAGGGTTTAAGCAATAAGGTTCGAATCTAGGTAAACCAGTTTTGGTAAATGTTGTACAGATCAGTGTACATTTAGTATTTAATAGTTGGAGAAAAGTATTTTACCATTTACATCTATTCTACAGTGATTTTCACTGAAGTTTCTTTAAGGATAAGTGAATAGGACCCTTTTGTTACTTATAGGTGAAGATAAACTTTAGACAAGAAGGAACATGCATAGATGAATTTGACACATCACCTTGTCTTGGAGGATAATACTTTCAATTTTGCAACAGTTTTGTAGATACTGATGAAAATATTCTGGTAGTTTTTTAAAATATTTTCATTGTAGTTTGGTTTCTTCAGGGTAGCCAAGGTATGGGATGGTGGAGTGTTTTTGTTATTTGGGTTTGTTTTTTTGTTCTGTGACAACAAATGCCTAGTGGGTGTGGACTATATTAGTCCAGTGTCATCTAATGCGCTTATCAATTGTAAACCAAAGTTGACAGAAAAGTGTACAGTCTATTTAATAATACAGCTACACTACTGCTTATTGATACCCCTGATTTTAGGTCCCTAGAAATCCTGACCTCCCCAATGCAGCTCAGGTGCAAAAAGAGGAACAAAAGAAGATAGATGAGTCTATGCCTCTGAATACTGAGGAAACTGAAGAGAAAGAAAAGCTTTTAACACAGGTAAAATAAAAACGACTGAAGTATTTCATCATATTTTCTTACTAGTATGCCATAAATACTAAACAATGATAAATATGCGCAGGAAAGCTACTGATGTTACAGAACGAAGAAAGCATACAACATGTAATGATTTTGCTTGGTTTTGCTTTGAGGGCCCTTTGCTGTCCTTGAACAAGTTTGTTTTAGTCACCTGCTCTTTCCTTGAATGTCTGCAATGCTTGAGGCAAGGACTTGTACAGTAGATGCACTACTCGGCATACCTGCAGAAATCCAATTGGTGGGTTTCTCGTGTTTGCATCTATCTTGCGTGGGTGGGGTTTTTTTTATCAAGACGGGTTTGAATCAGAAAGGGCGATTCTCTATCAATATACGTGGTATTTACGCAAATGTATAATACGTATCGCTTCCATTAATTTTGTCCTAGTTGGGTTGTTAGGCATGTTCCTTTTATACTGGGACTGAATCCCTGTCACTGGCTAGTTTCTTGATTTTTGGACTGTTAGCCTGCAGAGTGGGCTTATTAAAAGCTAATAGTTAAGGAGAAAGGTGTGTCTCAAAAATTAACAGGATTTTTTAATTCAGAAAATTTTCTGTAGAAGAAGGGGGTGTAGAGTACCTTGAAAGAAATCAGCACGGTCACAATGTGACTCTTGATTTCAGCTGTTTATAGGAGGGGACATGTTTAAGCTGGTGCTGGTATGCATGTCAGTACTGCTGTTAATGATTTAAAAAAAAAGTTCTTATTGTGTATGTTAGACTTCTTGAAAGATGCTATCTAATTGTAGAGTGAGCTCATTCAGCTGAAGAACTGACAGAGTTCCTTGTAAATGTATTTCTGTCATGAAAGAAACTCAATGCACTACAAATTTCTGTCCAGGCATGTGACTTTCTTGTTTGTTTGTTCCCGATGTTTGTTTTCTCCTTCCCCTGTCTTAAAATTGTAATATCTCATTCTTGGTTGATGTTTTTGTGCATTGCATCTCACTTAACTGTTGCTCAGGTTTGGATTCATTTCTTTGGTACGTAACAAATTTTCTGTTTTGACAGAGCTGTAGAGTTTCCATTTGATTGCATCTTTTTGGTCTAGAGATCATTTCTTGACATAATTATGCTTTCATCCAATTGTTTGTCTGGTTCAGGGTTTGTAACTGTCTGAAGTAGGAGTTCTTGCTTTAGATACTTGCACTACTCTAAAAACTTGTAATGACACTTGCATTGGTGCACCCTGTACTCCAAAGGCATTTGTTGCTTGTATCTGCTCAAGGGTGACTTAAATAAAATTACAGCAACCTGTCATGGAGTTTGTTTCTTTGCAGAAATACCATGTAAAAAGTTTAAAAATAAAGACGCGTAAAATGCTCTCACCCATGCATGTAGAATCATGCACAAAAATAACTCTGTAGACTTTTAATGATTCAGTAATAAACCCTGGATAATACAAGTTTATGGAAATCCTGAAAGACCTTTAGCCACGGTAATTATGTGACATTGCAGAGGCATTGCCGCTTGGAGCAAATGATACATACATAAGACAAAGTTTTGCAAAAAGCTTCCCTTCTAACTAGTAATGCCGCCTTGATATCTTCCTGCTTACAGGGTTTTACGAACTGGAATAAAAGAGATTTTAACCAGTTTATTAAAGCTAATGAGAAATATGGTCGTGATGATATAGACAACATTGCCCGTGAGGTGGAGGGAAAGTCACCTGAAGAGGTCATTGAGTATTCAGGTTTGTGAAATTTTGATTTCTTTATCACATGGTATCACCATCATTTTTGCTACATGTTCTTTTAAAATTACAAGATGTAGAATTTGGGTGTGTGTAAGAATATTTTTTTTTTTTTTTAAAAAGAGTACTTGGTGGTTCTTTTCAGAAGACTTCATTCTGCTTAAAAAGGTTGAATTTGCAGCATATAAATGTCTTCAGCTGCCTTTATCCCTCCTCAGTCAAAATTTAGAACTTGACATACTTAACGTTGACAACATGGTCTTGTGGAATCATGAAGTTGCCTTATAGTGGCAACATGTTTTTTTATGCCGTGAGTATATATACTGTTTTAGCTAGTAGACTGTGTCTTTGTCTTTTGTATTTGCACAGAATTCTTTCATCCTTGGATTTAATTTTACTAAAGACCTTTGTAAAATTGAACTTTGCAATGTTACAGCTTAAAAAGGAAGAGCTCCACAAGAGTTCCCTTCAAAGTGTTGAATTTATTTTGGGTTGGCTAAAAGATGTCACTGCAGAAGTCACAAATTACTAGTTTTTGTAACAGACTAAGTAGTCTCTGACCTTAGAGACAGCTAGGGAAGACTGAATATGAATGTTTCACTGCTAGACTAGCAGCTCCAACCTGTTCCACCATTGTTACAAAAAGGTTACCCTTAAAAGTAACTTTACAGTTTTACATGGCAACAATTAATTATGTCGAAGGTAAACTTTGTTACAATTGGAAAACCTTTGCTTATAGTTAGCTTTTAAAGACAGTGAATAGGGTCTGTGCAAGTTTATTTCTTGGCTAACGTAGTAAAAGGGAGAGTATTAGCAAATCTTTTAAGATTTAATGGAACCACAAACTGCATTCCTTTTTTTGCTGGTGTGCCTCAACTGAGTAAAGTAGTAAGAGTAGAGGAAAAGATTTTATTTTACAATTTGTATTTTGCATTTTTAGCTGTTTTCTGGGAACGTTGTAATGAACTACAGGACATTGAGAGGATTATGGCTCAAATTGAACGAGGAGAGGCAAGAATTCAACGGAGGATCAGTATCAAGAAAGCCCTTGATGCCAAAGTAATCATTACAGTGTGGTTTTTTTTTTTTTATTTTCCTGCAGATGACTTCTTCCATATTCCTTCAGAAAATGAATAGTTGGGGATGGGAGTTCTATCTTTTCATATATCACATATAGTGTACCACGTATCAGTAATCTACACTAATAGGTAATAAATCCCTGATGTAATATTGTATGTTTAATAGGCCTTATTTTTGTTTCCCATTCAGATTGCAAGGTATAAAGCACCTTTTCATCAGTTGCGTATTCAGTATGGAACAAACAAAGGGAAAAATTACACCGAAGAGGAAGACAGATTTCTGATATGCATGTTACACAAGATGGGCTTTGACAAAGAAAATGTGTACGAGGAACTAAGGCAGTGTGTGCGCAATGCTCCTCAGTTCCGATTTGACTGGTTTATCAAATCTAGAACTGCAATGGTAGGTATCAGTTATGTGGACTAAGTCATTAAAGGAAGTATCAGGTTCCTTTTTTAAGCAGCATCACGTAAAACTTGCATATGTGCCACAATATGGGAGTCTAAGAAACAAGTGCTGAAAGAATAACTTTGGGTTTTATTCTCATTTCTAGTTTTTATGAAAATAACCTTTTTCCGTAGAACAGCAAACAATACAGCTGAAACAAACAGATTAGCAAACCTGCCAGGCTGGCGTCCCGCGTTACCCAAAGGGATTAATGCAGAGGTAGACTGTTCTTACAAATATCCTTGTAACTTTTGTTGCAAATGAAAAGTTTTACCAAACAATGTCTCTTAAGATATGACTGCTTTTCAGATTTATTGGACAATATTAAAGACTGAAAATATCTGAATTATGTACTGGGAGAAGAGAACAGCTTTTTTAATATTGGCACTTTCTCTCTAAAAGCATGAGGAAAGTTAGTGATTCATGTAAGAATTAATCATTGAAGCAGTTGGTTTAAAATGCACTTTGTAGTCGTGAATAAAGATTATCACATCTAAGTGCTTAAATTTTTTCGGTTATACTTTTCTGAAGATTTTGTTCATAGTTAGAGAATATAATACAAGTTTGATAGCAAGTAGACTAATATTCTGAATTTTAGCTGTATTTTTTTTCCTTTGTCTAAAGAGTAGAGACATTCTTTTTTAGTTTAGTCATTAAGTGAGAAGTGATAACACTAATAAAAGCTTTGGTGGTTGCAAATAATAAGCTCTGTAGGTTCCAGCCTCAGAATATGGGACTCTCTTCATGATAAAAAGCTGTTAGCTCTGCCCTGGGATTTTTGCTCAGATCTCCCAATACAGTTCCTTTTTCTTACGAGTAAAATTCATACATCTGCGTGCCTTATGTAAGAAACACATATGCATTTTCATGTGACTGTATTATATGAGGAAAATGTACTTCCAGGGTTTTTTTTATGCTACCAGAAATAACTTCATCTTACTCAGTAGTGATGAGGGAGAGCTGGAACTTTGTTTGCTTGAATATAAAACCCTAATGGTGACAGCTAGTAGAAAAGAGTGGAGCACGCTGTCCCTTACACAGCTGTGATAGTCTCCCCATTATCTTGTAAGCATACTTCAAATTAAATGCCGCGCTGCAGTCATGTAGCTTAAATGTCATTTTGTAGACAAATCTGGATGTTTTTAGTGGTTTAGACAAGCAGTTGCAGAACCACTGTGCATTATTTTTTACTATCTTCATTTCCCGGCCTCAGGATTTGTTTATAAAATGTTCTTTCAGAGTTCTGGGTGTACTGTACTACAAATAAATAAAATACATGTTTTAAATGTTTTATCTTATATTTGAACAGGTGGGAATATTTGTTTTTCCCAGTGCTACTTATAATTATGCAATACAATTCAGCACTTAAAGTGTTTCTGGATAGTGCAGCAGTTAGCCCTTAATTAAAAAGAATTACAAGCTTTACTTGCTAAATATCTGTTTGGAGAAATACTGGATTTTAAAACTATGTTCATAAAGAGAGAAACCTCCAATATTTACTCTATTATAAAGTTTATTTTAAGTTGTCCATGGAGGGATCCATTTAAGTAAATCATAGAAATGGATACTAGAAATTAAAAATCAGAAATTAAAAGCTCAACATTTAATATTAGTTGATGTGAAGTCAGGGTAGAGTTAAATATTAAATTTATATCTTGCAAATCCTTATGTTCATTATAATTTTTTTTTAAAGGGAATAGCAATCGTTTGCTAAACTGTAGAAACATGTTCTGTTGTGTCTAATGCTGAAATTGAAGTACTGGGTATATAGTGAATCTTTTGGCTTATGTTTTCTCTTAAAATTCTGTCCATTAATAGTAATACTTCTATTTTTTTTCTGCTATTACACAGTTGAAGAATAGTATGAAAATACAAAGCTTAAAGTAATCTTTGACTTTCAACATGCATTTAATTTTCTTAAATGTTTTGAACTGTCATGATATGTATGGTTTAGTAGTTTATAACTGCCAATCACTGATATATGTATTCAAATATTCTGACGTTTGTGGAAGTTTTAATTTCTGTGGGTCCATTTTGCACTAGCTTGGTAATTTTTACGGAGAAATGTGCTGGAAAGTCACTTAACACCAGGAATAAGGAACCAAGTATCGATCCAAATCTTTATAAAGTCGTAAATAGTAAGTTCAGTAAGAGTGGATAAAACTTCTTAGAGTACTGAAATTCACGTGTGATTTCAAAATTACCCTTTATTACATTCAAACTGATATGAAACAAGATAGAAAGGGCAGTATAATTCTGAAAAGGCTTAGCAGGCTCTGAGAAAACTTTGTGTTCTACTAACCACTAGATGTCTCTTGAATTCCATATAAATAGCTAATTTATCTTCCTTTGTCTTATTTCTGTTTATTCTCCTTCTGAAGATTTCTCTTTAGAAAAGAAAAATTCTACTCTGCTTATTTATTCTAAAACCAGATGGTTTATGCAAAATGTAAGATTTCAGAGACTGAGCGTGCCTAAAACTGTAGGTGGATTTTGGGGGTTTTTTTTGTTGGTTGGTTGGGTTTTTTTAACTGGGCACAGAGGTTTAAATTTTTAAGTTTAGTTGTTGTCATTCATTTATTTCTGTTGATGCAGGAAGAATGCAAAATTATCATGGCAGTAGTGAATTGTGTATGTGTTTTCTGAAGCCTTAAATTATGCATGTTCACTTTACCTTTCTGCAAACCCTACCCAGGATAAGACAAATGACTCCTTTGTAAATACAGGAATATATGGGCCTGTTAACAGAGCTGAGGAGTAGTTTCACTCCCAAGTCAGCATCTCTGCCTTCAGTCATGCAGAAGGTGATGGTTCAGTGCTCCCATCTTATTTATTGCAATACTAGTCTTTATAGCTATGAAGGGGTGAGCAAAGTACATCTTATCTCTTTCCACCCTAAAGAGAAAAGTATCAGGTCACACTGAATAAAATCTCATCTCTGAAGGCACAAGCCATTTTAAACTCTTAAGTGTATTTTTATAGTAATAAAATGGAATGGATCAGTCCATGTTGAAATTTCAGTAGCTCGATGCAGGATTTATCATGCAGATTCTTTCGATGGTAGGTGTAGAAGAAACCTGTGTGCATGTCACATCTTACTGTCAACTGAGATTTTCCAGAGAAAATTGTTTTTGATTCTATCCTCTGGCCACAGCGTGTTGTTCTAGAGTAGTAGTCCATCTGGAAGGTCTAACCATGAACCTGTACGCTTTAGTAAAAATATGTATTTATGCAAGCATTTTTCCCCAGGAAAGAGAAGGATTTGTCTAAGTGCCTTAGGCAGATGGATCAAGGTTATTTCTTAGTCCGTTCTGCTTAATTGCTTTTCTTGAATTTAACACAAACCAATTTCTCGTATACTAGAAAAAATCTGATAGCTGATTGCTATGATGGAGCAGCTTGTCATCAGTCTTTACCTACAGCTCCTGAGTCTAAGTGCAATGTACACAAATTTTAATGCTGTAAAATGCTTCTGACATACTGACAATCATCTTTCTACTGTGTTGTATTCATTTATGGAGCATAGGCTTTTGGGACAGTCTCACTCTTGTTCTGTGTTTGGGGTTGCAATGTGTGTTGGGATGGCTTGCACTCAAGTTTTCTCAGACTTGTTGCCTTTCCATCTAAAACCTGTTGTGTGAGTAGAATCTGAGGGGTTTTGTTGGTTGATGTAAGAGTATTTTAGCTCCCGCAGGACTGATCCATTCCAGGGCACAAGCATAGCACCCTAACTTATGGTTGAACCTGTACTGGGGAGCGTAGGGTTACTTTTACATGGATGTGATAGAAATTATTTTTATGGTACCCTGTTTGCAAAATTACATGCATGAGACAGCAACGTTTCCAGTAGGGAGTTGTAAAGAAAAATGAAAGAAAAATTTTCTGAACAACCTTTTTTTTTTTTTTAATGCGTGTATGGTTAAAAAAAAAAAATAAATCTTGTGGTGTCAGGATTCTCTGTGTCCATTCTGAATTACACAGCTTTCACCCAAGGCCATGGAGCACCCTTTGTAGAGGAATCTCTGGAAACTATAGAACATGGTTAAGCTTGAGGGTATTAACATCTCAAAGATGAGTCACATACTTGACCACTTCAGAATGTTCAGGATCAAGAAAGCGTGTGATCTGCATTGTTTTCCACCCTCATGATGACTGAAGCAATGTACAGGTTACAGGTGCCGTGAAAACAGAGACTAATTTCTGGGCAAAAAGGTCACCTGTTCACTTCATTGCAAGTAGACCAGTTGTATGCTGAGATTTATGCTACTAGGTAATTCTAGGATAGCTTGTGGTTCAAAAATTGCTTCATTTAATAGAGATAAGACCTTTTTTTTTGGCTATTTTTCCTCAGAAGAAAGCTTCATGTTTTGAGTTGGAAAGAAAAGCCCACGGAATCACTCTTCTCAATGTACATAGAATATACTGAATAATTATAATAAAAATAAGTACTATTATGTATTTGGTAAACTACTATTATGGTTTTTTTTTTGAGATGGGCTACAAAAACTGTCCAAGTCAAATGAATTCTGTTAACCATGTCAGCTGTTATTAACTGCAGTGCAGGTACTTTTAGAGTTGTACTGGAAATATTTTTTAATGTATAAATGACCTTACAGCATTTAATCTTGATTACTTACAGATGTCTTGGAAGTCCTGACGCTATAAGCATTTATGGCCTGCTACCTTTTGGGTACTGTTTGACTTAAAATAGGACAATGAGTTCATGATTTAAGACTGGATAGATTTTTGACAGTTTGGAGCTCCACAGTGTCTTATCACAAACTAGTCCGTGTGCCACCGAGAAGTATTGCTTAAGACAGCTTTGATTCCTTTTCTCTCTGCTTTAAAGATATACTTGAAGACCTCTTTTTCTAAAATCAAGCGTAGTATGCTGGCAGGCTATCATTTGCTTCATCTAAACAAGATGAAAGATCAGATCAGTCTTTTGGGGTGTCAGTTAGGAAGATGCAGACAGTCCTGAAACCTCCTTGTCAGGCAGTTGAATTCAGTAAGTCTCACTCTGTTTATAAAGGAGGTTACACGAAGGTAAAGACAGATGAATGATAACTAAGCTAATCTTATTAGTACATGAATATTGAATACTTCTGGAAGACTTAAGTGTTTTGGAATTCAAGAATTTTGAACATATTTAGGTAAATGAGAGAATTTGTATAATTTATTTAGAGAATTTGATGTTTTCTGTTTCCTTAGGAGTTTCAGAGACGCTGCAATACTCTCATATCATTAATAGAAAAAGAAAACATGGAAATTGAGGAAAAAGAAAGAGCTGAAAAGAAGAAAAGAGGAGCAAAAGTTTCAGCAGTATGTTTAGTAGCACTTACTTTACTTCTATTGGGACAGAAGTCAGTCATATTTTGTTAGAAAATAGAAAAGAAAATTGTAGTCACTGATAGTTTTACTATAAAGCATTAGCTGAGAGATTAAACTGAAATATTTGTCTATTCACAGCTCTCCTAGATTTTACATAGGTATTCCCATTTTACAGTATTTTGAAGCTTTTTTTTTGAGAAAGGTCTTTTGAGAAAAGTAACAGAAGACGACTCTTTTTAAGAAAACATAGCACTACCCTCTTTCTACCTACATGTTTGCATCATATGTTTGCTTTAATTTAATCTCAGATTGTTATTCCTCCTCTATGTAGTAGTTCCTGGAAGAATAAATAATAAGTGCTGCTTTTATTTTGAAGAGCTGTCATCTTTAGAACAGAATTGGTATAAGTCAAGGTCCTGATCTTTTCATCCAGTTCATGGTACGTGTGGTACCTGTACCGCTGAGACCATGTAATGATTTCAAGAAGATAAAAAGGGTAGCAGAATTAAGTGTCTAAATCTGGGATTTTTGTTTGCCCTTCCATTTTATCCTACAAAGCTGAATTGAAATATATAATACATGAGGGTCACTTAACTTCTTTTTGAATAGTTCATCTCTTGGACTTCAGATTTTTTCTTTTTGTATAATGCCACCATATCATTGAATTTATAAATTTTTTTTCCTCCCCCTTTTTAGTCACAGAAAAGAAAAGCAGATTTGGCTACTGAGAACTCTGGGAAAAAAGATGCTAAGAAAGTGAAGTCGTGAACCTGAAAACTGAACGCTAAATGTAAAACTGCCACTTTCTTCTCTCCATCTACAAGTATTAATTGCCAACTTCTTTGTATTCATGGTACTCTACCCCAAATCCCATGTTTTCATTTTGCTAACTTTGTATACTTTACAGTGTCTTTCTTTACCTAAGATGTGTAGCTTTATATCTTATGCATTCCAGTATTTTTGCATACCGTATTTTGTGAGTTTTTTCAGCAGGATTCACTCAGTCCTTGTTTTTTTGGAAGCTTGTGCTGAGGTTTTAGCTTTTATATGTTTTATATGCTGCTGCTTTGAAAGAAAACCTAGACTCTATAGCGGTATTATTGTCGTTTCATATTTTAAATTTCTATGGCTGTTGGAAAATAAACTGACTTAATTATTTGAAGAGAAATATACTTTACCTTTGTTTTCCCTACCATCTCTCCCTTTTTTGCATAGCTACATCTAGAGTGAATGTTACAGTTTGTATAATTGTGCCTTCATCATCGATCAGAGTTTTTTTTTCCAGAGGAGTACTTACATAGGATCAGGAGCATGACAGAACAAAAAAAAAAAAAAAAAAAAAAATCTAATTAGACTGACATCCTTGTTTGCTGTCAGCATTAAATTGACGTTTTTCTTTAAAATGTTCAGAAGGAAAGCCAGCAAATACTTAGGTTTTATTCTTCTTTATCACTGCTTTCTGCTGGGCTTCATACATGCTTAAACGCGGGGTGAGGTGTTTTTCAGAATGACTTCTAGGTGAAAACTTCTCTATGCCTAATAAACTGAGGTAGCCAACTAACAGCTGCTTTTTTAAGGAACAAACAAAATAATTCTTGCTGGTAGGCTGCTCAGCTATGCTGCCTTGTTCTAAAAGATCTTTGTTGCTCTAATTATCTCTGCTAACTTTCTGGTTTTACCTTTGATACAACATGTCAGTCAGAAGCAATGGGGATATGTTATGGAGTGCTCCTTTTTAGTATTTCTATTTTAATGAAGGGATGAAAGTGTTGGATGTATGATTTTTTTGACTTTGCAAGAATGGCCTTTATTAAGTAGGTTCATAGTTTCTGCTCACCTTGGAGTATCTGCCTTTCCCAGATCAGTAGAACAGTGACTGTGACATCTAATGTTTTACTTTAATCTTCTGTCTCTGATCTGGTGTTTAGTATGGACCTTGCTACAGTGAGACATGCCCTCGTAATGTCAAGTTTAGATTAATGCAGTCTGCTTTACGTGGTACTTCCCTTGAAGAGTACTTGTAAATTTCTTCTAGTGCAGTTTGCTTCCTTCTGTGGTTTGAGGTGTTTTGAGATGAAAAAACCTCTTTAAACTCTTTGTATTTCATGCTTTGCATTGGCTACCTTCTTCTGTATTTGTAAAATTCAGGACTTTATAAAAAGTTCTTGAGTCTTAAGACAGAGTTCTGACCATATTCTTTTATGTCATTTAAAATATATTGGAATGTCTTTGAAGTTTTCTGGGATTAATCTCTGTAAGCCTAATGAGTAATTTCCAGCCTTTTTTTGTAGTCTGTGTTTAAGATTTGGGACAAAATGAGTGCAATGACTTGGTTGAGCGTTTTGAAAGATTAATAAATTGATTTCGTATTTTGAAATGGAGCTTTTGTTTGGGGA
Source organism: Podiceps cristatus (assembly GCA_000699545.1). NCBI lineage: Eukaryota > Metazoa > Chordata > Aves > Podicipediformes > Podicipedidae > Podiceps > Podiceps cristatus. The sequence goes on along the minus strand of JMFS01044555.1, from coordinate 12,298 downwards.
CCAAGTTATTAAATATTTCACTGGGATTTTTATTTCTAAGACCTGTAGTATAATAAAGGGTATTCATCCGTTGAGGTTTATCGGGTGAGTTGAGAGCTACATCTAATGATGATGGGGCACAACTTTCAGACAGAAGGTTAGTGATGGGTGTCAATGCATACTTTTAAATGAGTATGCAACCCAGGTGGATAGGTCTGCTCAGAAAAGGATGCCTTTTCAAATAAGATTTTTGGTATTGGAGTAGTTGACATCCCGCTTTATCCTTGGGAAAAGGACATCCCGTGTAGTTATGGGCTGGAAAAAGGCTGTGCAGCTACATACATATATAATCACAAATCCCTGGAGTGTTGCTATTAATAGAGAGAGGAAGATGCCTTATTTACATTTGCTTTTCGGCTCCCATGTCACTCAGTAAGTTTATGGCCTTGAAATGATAAAAACAAGTAAAAAGAGGAAGGAAATAAAGGCTGAAAGGGCCAATCAAATTTTTATTGAATTACATGGCTAGCTCTAGACCTTATTCCATTGCTCCTATTAGTATTGGGTGAATATTTTAATGTTTTAAGTCTTGAAACAAGTGTATTCCAGTTTTGTTTATTGTAGATTAGGTTTGTTTGACTTGCATGTTTTTGTGTATCCAGTTTCTCTGTGTTGCAAAGTGTATGGAAAGTCTTAAAACGGTAGTATCTCAACTTGTTCTTTTATGCAGAGCTCTTGGTTTGGGTTACCCCTTGAGTTAATATTCGCTTTTCTCCTCCTTCAATGACATGATATACTAGCTATATAGCAACGATCATGCAATTGTTCTTCCAGATATTATCCTCTTGATCAGACGGCTTCTCTGAAGAATGATACATGCTCCCGGGGACTATCTGTTACCTCTAACAGTCTGTAGTTCCTAGTTAAACTGAACGTGCTGTTGAACAGTCCTTGAGAGCACTTGCACACTATATACTAGTTCCTCAGCATATCGAGTCTTGCCATCCATCACATCCCACAGTGATAACTAAAGAAAATTGCTAACAGCTGCTGGTCAGGATTAAAGTAAAATGGATCTCTCTTCCTTTTTTGTTCTTCTAGTTGCAGATACACACACAGTATGTGCCTAGCAGTAATCTGAATGATATGCTGCTGTGACTCAAAATTAGATGGACTGAAATAAAGGAATCTTCCTACTTTTAACTACTATTTTCTTAGGTGAGGAATATTGTTTGTAAGAAATTTGTAAGCACCAAATGCAATGTGATACAAAACTTCTGAAGAATCTAGGCTTTTAGGCAATTTGACACTGACCAAAAAAATTATAGAAAATTTTGAAGGTAACTTATTGTTTCCTTTTGAGTAGACAGCTAAAATTTGATTGTGTTAGCATGAGGCTTTGAAGAAAAAGTAGTCACCCAGCACCTTTCACACACCAGGCAGTGCACGTAACATCCTGGGAGAGACCATGACAGTTGTGGTGTTATTCTTTTCACATGTTCATCCCTTTCAAAGTATCAGTCCTTTGAGTTATGATAGCGATGACGACAAAGTCACACAGCTCACCATCTTCATTGTGTTTAATTTCAATTTATTATAATGACATAGAGAAGAATGAAGCTTTCTTCCTGACGGTAATACTACGCCATCTCTAGATACTGTTTGCACAAATGTAAAGCAAAAATTTTTTCCTGTAGGTTAGCATTGCTTGTTTGATTTAGTGCTAATGCTGGTTATGGTTTAAAAAAAAAAAAAAATCCAGCTTTCACTCTTTGAGATCATAAGCAAGGGGTACAGTATATGCAAATTAAGCAGAATCTTTCCAAATGCCTGATGGAAGTAACTTCTGTTACGCAGCTCCTGCAGTTCCTGCTGCGCACTGCTGTGATACAGGCACTCTCTGTGCATGGCTCTTCCCCAGGTTCGGTGAAGGGATTAAGTACTTTCAGTGATCACAAATTAATGCCAAAGCTAAAAAATGTGGGCCTTACCGGTTGAAAAAGCATATGGAATTTTGCAGTCAGAGCAGTTTACGTGAATGTAAAATGGCACGGTTGGTGCCAACATTGGCACTTGCGATGTTGGAGGGGGTTGATCACTGACGGTAGTTCAGATCTAGTTAAGATAGTTCAACAGTTGTTACATTTTACTTAAGTTTATCTAGTCCGTGTACTTAGCTTCAAGCATGTATGTAAATGCTTTGGTGGGTCACAGTTACAATGTTTGCTATGTTCTTTTTCTGAAAGAGTTAAAGTTGAACTTGGTTTGCATATTTTGAAATGTAATGTACTCTTTAATTGCATTTGCATGATATCCATCCTTTCGTAAGAGCCTTAATAGGAGTAACATTTGCTGCCTCAAAGGTATGTCTACATTGTGTTGTTGAAAGATAACTTCCAAACTTTTTCAAATTTGTTTCTTAAGTTGCACATATATGAAAATAAAAACTAATATGAACCCGATGTCTTCTGGTAATTATACTTCTGGTACAGATGGGCCCATGCACTTGGATACTGTTCAAAATAGTTTGATTTGTTTCCGTTGCTCTTGTACGTCTCAACCTTCAGGCTGTGGTAGCTGCATGTAAGGGAGGTGTTGTGGCAGTTCCATATCTGCTTTCAACCTTCCTAATGTCCTGTAATCTAAAATAAAATACTAGTGGTGCCTGTATTTTTGCGACAGCCTTGCCTGTGTTGTTTCCTAGTACACTATGATACAATGTATATTTATCCTGTATTAAAGTATGTTACTGTTTTTCTGTTACTCCATACCTCTGGTGTGTTACTACAACAAAATATTTCGGAGCGTACGTCTAGGAGACACAGAATGGTAGGTACCAGGAATTTTGTCATTGCAGCTGTTGGTCACTAGTAGACATGCTAGATCCTCTGCTTGGAGAGGTGCATGCCCTACATGAATGTTCAATTTTCCCCTTTTTCTCAGGATGACCCCCTAGAAAAAAAAAGAAGAGACAGTAAGGAGCTCTGGAAGACCAGTTTATCCTGGCATTGGCTGGTAGCAATTCTGTCTGCTTCACAGTGGCTTTTGATAGACCTCAGTCTTTTTCAGGTAAGGCACCTAGACCAGGAAGAAGGAGCTGGGAATAAGATGTGGATTGCCTTACCTTGTCCTCAGTAGCAGGCCAAAACAATTGTTGGGTTCACTACCAAAACTACTGTTTTTCCAGATTGCTTTGCTTAGTGCCAGGCTGAGTGTGATCCCGTAGCTAGTTTCTTCTACTTATGTATTCTCTGTGGTGGCCTACCAGCACTAACGTCTGTTTTCAGGATTTTCTTGGAAGCAGTACCTGTCAACTCTTCTGGAGAAGATGCTCTGTTCAAACATCAGAACTTAATGGGAACAGTGATCCTGTCTGCAGAGTTACCCAGTAGCTGTGGATTTTTGTGGGGGGGTGGTGTGTGTGGAGGTGGGGGTGTGTTGGTATTGTGAAAATTGTTCTCACTGCGTGCATTCAGTGTTTTGGGGAAGGTCAGGCTATAGACACCTTTTTCAGGGAACAGACCTTTTTATTTCTACATGGTAGTTTCTTACCATAAGGAACCAGGCTGAAGAGTCATCTCCATTCTACTAATTTTTTAATTAGGTGGACACTGCTAAAGGCCACAAAATCTTAAATTCCACTTGGTAGTTTGGTGAATGGCATATTCATTATGTGTCTTCTTTCTCTAGCTAAACAGGTGGGGGCTCCTCAGGAGGCCACTTCAGAGTGAGAGTTTAAGGCTTCTGTTACTTTCCATAGAACTGCTGCTTTCACATTTTCTTAATATGGCCTTCTGGATTTCTAGATACCTTGATTCCCATGTCTTTATTCCTTCAGAGTTTTTCATGGATTTTGGTTTGGTTTCTTTGTTTAGTTTTTTGCCTTTTATTTTGTCATTTCTGCTTAGAAAAGAAAAAAAAAAGTGTGTTGACTACCGAGTATTTCAAATTATTAAAATAATCCTAAGGATGATAGTCCTTAGACTCATAAAATTGTAGTTGAGATTTTATGAAGAACAAACTGTGTTGCATAATGGTGGTTTATGAATTTCATGAAATTTTTACAAAATTCCAAGGATATATCCATGCTGCTATCAGCCAATCCTCACTTCTAAATAAATACGATACAGTATTTTGTTCAAGTAGTAGGCCATTACAGTTTGGGGTTCTTGAAGAAATTGGCTGTTATAAATTTTTAATCATTCACCTTGAAGAACTGACTGCAAAACATTATCATCTTATAGTAAAGTCAGCAATATAGTAAATAGCCATATTGGTAAACCATGAACTTTCTTTTCATGTTTATCTGTGTCAATAATTGTTTCCTTTATGTACACATGGATAAAATGTCGGCAGCATTGCTAATTACTCTTTTTTTTTTTTTTCTGCCTGAAATATCTTTTTATTGACTAACGCTTTGTTAAATGAACTTGTATTCCATGGTAGCAGGCGTAACGGCATAGAAAAATAGAATTTAATTTTCAGCTCTTCACTGATATTGAGTCTTAGTTTTTATTTAGTCAAGGTACCTGAATAGGTATTGTGAGTGATCTTGTCCTCTTCTGAAAAGAATAGCTGCTTATCAGAGATTTTGAGGCACCTTTTGTAGACACTTTCCTAAGTTGAGTACTTTAGTATTGACTAATTGGGGTCCTAACTCAATGCATTATTAAATATATTGATATCTTTGATTCAGCAATATCAAACTAGAGCGCTGATGACCTGATTTAGGTGCTATCACTGAACAGTTAAATGTTTCCAACTGTTTTTCTGGGTGTTGGTGTTTGACTTAAAACTTGTCTGCTTCAAGAGCCTCGGTGCTGCAGGGACCTTTTAGCCTGGCTGTCGGTATGAGCATGCGGGTGTTCCCCTGCCTACTCTGCACCATCTCCCCTCTCTTTCTGTCAGCTCCTCTCAAAAACCCCTCAACTCGGTGTGGCTTCTGCCTGCCTATTTTCTGCTTTGGGTGGCAGGACAGGCCCTCTGGGCCGGTGGCTGCCCTCTCTGTCTTGAGATGACACTTGCGCCTGGTCTTGGAGCTGAACCAGGCCATTCATGGGCTTGGGAACCTTGAGTGCCCTGTAGGATTTCAAATACGTGGATTAATATTTTCGTTCAGTACCTTGTACCCTGGCACAAAGGAGCCTGTTGCTTGCCTGGTCTTCCCTTCTGCCCTGCAGCCCGTGTGAGGCCACCATCGGTTACGCACATCTCCGGCTGGGTGTTGCAAACCCTGCTCGGAGGCACTTGTAGCTCCTGTGTGGAGTCTGCCTGACCTCTCCGAGTGCTGAGTTGGGCCAGTCCTGGAGCCTGACACTGAGCTGTGCTGCTGCACACTGAACTGCGCTTGCAAGGTGGAAAATAGAGAAGAGACAAGAAATTGCAAGTTATTACTGTAACCTGCTTTAAATACTGGTTGGTATTTGGAGAGAAGGCTGGTCAAATCCCTGTAAGGAGCAGGAAGGTGCCCAGGTATGTGAGATGCACTTAAAAACGTGACTTGTGGTTGAGAGGAAGCCTTTGCTTCTAGGCCTTATTTCAAATACTGCTGGGTCAGTTGACATCATGGATATTTTCATGAGGAGGCTACTTGGAAACCTGTCCAAATTAACGGGTTGGGTGCCTTGGCGCCATTCCCAGTTACTGTGCAATCGCTGCTCTCGCAGCAGGCTCCTCTGCTGACATTTGAAACGCAGAGGGAAAAGGTTGAATCTTGGAAACAATTGCTGGGGTGAGAGCTGGGCTAGGAAACTGTGTAATTAGCTGGAGATTAATGGCTAAATCTATCTATTGGTAGAAAACCGAAATTTAAAGTAAAGCCACTGTAATTTGCTGCTGAGTGAGTGGAGTTACCATGGAAAGCACTGGAGCGGTGCGGGTGCCTGCGGACAGCACAGCTTGTGAAGGCAGTGTTAGGCTTCTCCCCTCTCTTGCTTTCCCTCTTCGCAGTGCTCTCATGCTTTTACCCGTGCAGGCCCCAGGTGTCGGTGGTGGATCTGAAAGGAGGAAACATGGGACGGAGCCGCTCCCTTTGCGTGCGGATGGGACCAGTGGTGTGGCCGTGCTGAGGTGCTCTCTGCAGTTGCTTAGATTTTTGTCTCGATGGGGCTATAGTCCAGCTGCCTGCTCAGAGATTGCCAGTCCTTACCAAACATCTGGCTGGATACTTACCACACGAGAGAGGTGATTTGAGTAGGTTTTCCTCTCCAAAAATTGCGTTATGTTCAACTGAGGCAGCCTCTGTCAAAATTTGAACTAAATAATTAGCTGATGTGGCAGCCGGTGCAATACTGGGAGCAGCTCAGAGCCGGCCTGTCAGAACTGTGCTGACTCCATATTGCTGTGCGGTCAATTGCTGCTTGAAGACAGGCGCCTCTGCACCACAAAAAGCGGCCCTGCTTTGTGCCACAGGATTTTGCTTCAGTGACTCGCTATTAAAATTATGTTACTGAAACTTAAATAAATAAATAGTCCCCTTTCAAAACAAAATATTGCAGCATTACTTTATACCTTCTGTAGGTACGTATCTCTGAAATAATTTTACTTATTTCCATTACAAAGTGATTTCAGTACACACTGAAATTTACCTTTGCATGATATACATTTGCTTGAATGCACATGTGGCAGAGGTACAAGAAATTTCTTTTGCTTAAGCATCAGCCTTAGAGACTCAACCAACATATACTTCCAATCTTCAAAAAGAAATTTAATTTTAATTTTTTGTGATACTCATTGATAATTAACTTCTCCATGCGCTGCATCTTATTATGCTACAAACCTGAAGATTTTCTGTTGGAAACAAAAGGAAAATCAATTTCAATAAATTCAGTTGTTGCTGCCTTATTAGGTTACGGTACTCAATGTAAATTAATGTTTTGAATTTATGTCATCGATCAATAGGTGCAATTATTGATTTGGGATGTATGAGGTAAAAAGTGAATAAATAAGGTTTTGTCTTTGTTTTTAGAACATAGAAACATGTCAGTTTATTGAGCTGCGAGTTACTTTGTAGTGAACCTGAGGCAGAATCAGAAACATAAGAATAATGTTAGTCTATTTATTTCTTTGATGCTAATAGGATTTTCTTAAAATGCTGACTGAGAGGTGTCCCATTTTAGGAGTTTATTTAGAAACCTTGGGGTGTAAGGGCTTGCTGTCGGATCACAGGTCTTTATGCCCATCCAGTCTTCAGTGGGACTGGTTGAAAAGTGGGAAGTTCTCTTGTGTACAATCCTTTTAATTGAGGTTTTTTTGCCTGTTGTGTAGATTTGTTCAATTACAGGTGCTGTAGAGCCATGATCATGCTGTGCTGATTCAGTAGTGCAGGGCCGACTTCAGGCTCTTGCTCACCTTATGGACAATATGTCGACTTGATACTGGCTGAAGGAGATGACTATTTCCACAGTCCCTTAAAATGCCGTATCTGTGAGACTGGGAAAGTCAAGTAGTGGCAGAGACTGGTTAAGGTAAGCCATTGACCTCACTCTGAAGTGCAGAAACCTTTCTGCCAATGGTGTTGGAGAGCAGCCAAGTGCCCATCAGACCTGTGAGGGTGTCCTTACCCTCACTTGGGGCTCCTACCAGGTGGAGGGACCCACCCTCATGTGCCAACAGATGAGCATTTCTTTCCATGGATCCTTACAAATAGTGGCTCGATGGTTGAGTAAGAAATGAGCTAAAACCAATGGAAAAACAGAACACAGTTGCATAATCACTTTTTCTGATATTAAAACCACCAAGTTCTGTACACTGTGGCAGAGCTTGTTCGCTTCTGATACTCAGTGTTTCATTTTAATAATAGAGCTGTTTTGAATTGGAAAGACAAGTATAATGAGGAGACTGAGTCTCTGGCAGGAGGTTGAATAAAGGCATCAATTTGATTGCTGTAAGGTGGTTTATGGTATTCTGTGCATTGGTAATTTTTTTTATTTTCCTATTGCAGAGCTGCCTCCAACCCTAATGGTCTTTCTGTATTGACCAATTGCCACAGTTGCTTTGTGTTTAAAACTAATGATGTTGATTCTGCTTCTCTGTGTCTACTAAATGTGTCTGCTAAGGACAGGACTATCTAGAGTGAGATGTTACCTAAAGCAGGGTGTTGCTGACTCCATTTTTGTGCTGGTCCCTGTAGTTCTGCATTGCATGTTTTGCTGCGTGTTGTTCACTGTTTCATGTTTTACCACTTGCAGAGCCCCATGAGCATTTATGTGACTTGTGTACAAAGTAAGGAGTTCGAGGATTACCTTAATCCTAGGTGCGGAGGCCAAAAACAGGGATTATGGGCAATAATTCACTGTAAAGAGGAGCACAATGCAACTGAGTTGTAGGTGGAAAAAAAATTAGTAAATAACATCTTCTGTGTGGCTATTTTCTGAGCTACAAAACTCTTTGGAAAATTATGTATGGTGATATTAAAGTGGCCTAATATCCATCTGGTCTACTTAATACTTACCTTTAGCTTTCTGCATATATCTGCCTTTTGAATATTGTTCATAGGCTGACTGATCACTCTTCAGAAATCGGCATCTTTTCTGCACAAAGAGCTCAATGCAGTGTTGAATGAGTCTGTCTTAACGTGGTCAGCAAGTCATCAGTGGAGGAAACTAAAAGTAATATGATGGAGCTAATAACACCTCTTAACACACCACACAGAAATTAGTCCTGTCTTTTTCCTGGATTGCAATTAAACCATTGCATTCTAAATTATTCCAAGAGTTCTGAGTGGATGTGGTATTCCTTGCTCAAAACTAGATGTTCATGTTCTGGACCAGATGAAGCAACGTGAGTCACCTGTCATTCAGAGCCTGCCTGCATGTGCCAAGGTGCAGGAGAGCCGAGGACAGAGGCTGCTTTGTAATTAGTGCAGCAGGATGAGTTTGTGTTAAAGTACAGCTTTGCTAAGACTTTGTTAGTGGATTACGTACCCGTTTTTTCTGTGGTGTTTTTGGGTGAAGGAAGGTGCCTACAACCTGAAGATCAGCAGCATTGCCAGCTCGTCTACACACATAATTTATCTTTGACTTGAAGAGCTTTGAGACCTTCATTTGAGGGTTGCTATAGAAAATATTGTTCTCATTGGGAATTAGCTATAGTAATAAAAATTGAGAAAATGCAGCATTTCTACTGCTTTCATAGATTTGGGCCACTGCTTTCAAAAATAGGGGGATGGGAGGGGAGAAACAACAACAACAAAAAACAAATGCAAGGAGAAGAGTTGATTGAGGACATAGTATACTTGATCAAATGGAGGCGGGAAACCTTTAAAATAAAAGACAAAATAAAATAAGATAGTCAGTTTTGTCAGATGGGGGCCACATTCCTGTTGGAGATCAGGAGATTTGCATCAATCACGGCAGCAGTAACTGCAGGCTGAACGTAGTAGGGCCTGTGCAAAGACTGTAGTTTTAGTGTCTGTCTTATTTGGACAAGATACCTGTATCTGTCTATGAGTCAGCGGGATCAGAATAAAACGTGCATGTGAACTGATCTATAAAAGCTCAGTAGATGTTTTACCTGTGGAAGTTGACACGATATCTCTAAGGTTTGCTATGTGTTCCAAATGGGTAAATGAAGAGAACATTCTCTTGTTTACTAGTCACCTAATAGTCATCAAAAGAAAAAGACTACACTGAACTTTTCTTGTATGTTTGTTTTTGTTTGGTGATTTTTTTTTTTCCTGCACTCTGACTGCAGCAAAACTGTGACTTTTATCTGTTCACTCAGAGTCACTTGATGTTCTTTCCAAGGGGACTGCTGGCCTTCTCTAGAAGGCTTTTGGTACTACTTGACCTCCTTCATCTCCTTCACTGTACTATTTTGTGACTGGGACTGTCTTTTGCTCTTTCTGTGCAGTGTCTCCTGCCCTTGGCCAGGATCTGGGCTGGCTCCTTGACCATATTTCAGAAAGCACCAAGAGCTAAACAGTTCTTCTGTAGTGCAAGCACTGCTCCTTTAATGGATATGTTCTGTCCATCATTTGTATTTGTTGAACACAGAATTTTACACTCTGGGTATCACTCTACCTCAACATTTTTTTTGCTGTCAAAAGCGGAAATGTTGATTAAAATTAAGCAGAGTTTGTCAAGGGGCTTCACAGGTGTTCCCAGGATGCCTTTGTTTTGCATATTCATATAACTCACTATGCAAAGAAGCTAATGTTTATGCCTGTGCGGCTCTTTGATATGTGTGTTTTGCAGAATCTCCTCTGCCAACCCACAGAAATTGAATTATTGTAGCCCACAGCACAAAGCTGTGGCTTTCTCATTTCAAACAACAGCTGCTTATATTCCTAGTTATGGGGCAGTCAGGTTTGTGGTTGAATTCTCTGTGCTGTGCAAAAAGCAGGTGGCACCTCTGCTCCTCAATAGTGATGGCTGGCAATCATTTCTTGTTGATTTTATCAGAATGAAATAAAATCAATGTTTTGGAATTAAAGTGATTCTTAAAACCCAAGGCTCCCCGGGGAAGTCCTTGGCTGCTGTGGCAGGTCTTTATTATCCTACCGCTGCCAGCGGTGATTGCATGCAGTCTCCTGCCACTGGAGATATTCATAACTGACTCCGGAGTGTTCAGCAGAACTCCACAGCGAACCCAAGACTTAATTTTACTTTTAAATATGATGACACAGTCCAGCCTACTTTACCTACTCATTGCTGATGGACTTGAACCTAGGCTCCCTGAAAATGTGGATCCAGACACCATGATTGGATTTTCTGTTTTTTCCAACAGCTGCTTTGATCAAATTCAGCAGAATTACTCTGGTGGTGGCTGCAGAGACTTGAGCTGCTTGTGTCTAGACATTATTTCAAGATTGATGTAGAACTGATAGTTCCTTTTCCAAGTGTGAGGTCTCACACACCCAAGTTGGGTAAAACCACATGGAAGCAACGGAGAACATCTGTGTTCACACGTGATAGTCTTGTGCAGTCGTGGAAATGGCAAAAAACTGGGTAAGACTGGAATCGGTGTAATTGGCGACTTGCTGGAGCCGGGCCTGCAGGTTTGTACGGTCTTTGTGCCCAGGCCAGGCTGGAGAGCAGCAGCGCGGCCCTTTGAAGGGCAGCGCAGGACTGCGAACTGGGACGCTGCCGTGCATTTCTAGCTCTCCTCTGGGACCGCAGCAGGCTCCTGCCTTTGCAGGCTCTGCTCTTTCTCTCCTCTGCTGAGGTCTGTTTATGGTGTGTATTTCCTTTAGGGTTAGGATGGAGATTTATCTCTATGTTGCGGTAGCACTAAGCGAAGTGGGCTACAATCTGGGCTAGGGTCTCTAGGTGCTGCTGTAATATTAATAAGAGCCTTGTAATAAGACTCAGTGTTTACGGTTCTTTCCAATTCATGTCTGTTCTGAGTAGTTCACAGTATCGGGCCTTAGGTACGTATAAAAATAAGTAATTGATTTGCTTCCTATTGAATAAATGACATGCCATGGAACGATTAATGAGTAAGAAATCTTGAGTGTCACTGGTGCACAAATGGGAATCATCATTCCCTTAACAAATTTTTTTTTAGTTGGGTTTAACTTTCTGTTGGGAATTACAGTTTCACTAATCTAACAAAACTGCCCCATAAATAACTCATCATTTTTTATCAATGTCTGTTAAAGAAATCTATATTGAAGTACTGAGAAATGACACTTGTAGAAGAAACACTGCTGCAAATAATGGGAAAATTGGAGATGTATTTTATACCTCTTCTGAAAATCAAAAGGTCTCATAAATACAGTCTGTAAAAATGTCTGTGGAAGAGTTAACATAACTGTACAAGCAATAAGCCTGACCTTTCAGTGTAATTTATTTTAGATTTGCTCAATCCTTTTTTATTAAAACTAGCACATCTGAAGCAGAATTAAATCCTATTATACCAGCTCTGTGATTGTATCAGTTTTTCTCTGCCATGGCACACTTTATTAAAAATTACTTTGTTTCATATTGGCTAATGCAATCAGGGGAGTAAATGAGGTTTTGTGATCTTTGGGAAAGAAAGTAGTATGTGGTTTCTATCCTTGATAGCAGTGTAAATTACCATGAGGCACAGCTGAGTTTCAGCCCTGCAAAAATCAGTTCAGGTACTTCCTCTGTGGTGGTGAGACATAGGTCCCCATCCTGTCCCAGTGTCTGCACTGGTCCATGGACTGAGTTACGCAGGGACAGCTGCGTTACATGGTTGTGCCTTCTGGTTAGCAAAAATATTCCTCTGAACTACATACCAAATCCTTAGAGAAGCTATTTCCATCAGATGGGGAGCCTTGAAATGAAAAAATGACTCCTCAGTTCCATGTGGCAGATTCGCCATGAGAAATTGTGCATTGTTCATTTTATAT
>JMFS01044553.1:0-26084 GCA_000699545.1 Podiceps cristatus | reverse complement strand
AAACCTGGGAAACTGCAAGATGTGCTTGATCATTCAGCAGCAGCGAGCAACAGCAGCATACTATCAGCGTTCTTCACATACTAAATCCAAAACACAGGAGCTGCTGAAAACAAATCTAGCTCCGTCCTGGCTGTTAACCAGGACAAGCCTACTGCGTATTATGGCATGAGAAGGCTGATCTGTGTGTCATCAGAGAGAGAGCAAAATAGCAAAGCTTATTATATACTTATTTGCACTTTCAGTTCACAATTTAAATACAAGGAACAATTTTTTTCTGCTTACAACAGTCTTTTTCACTGTTAATCACATATGTAATTGAAAATTCCATTTTGCCTTTGCTTTAAATGCTGGAAAGTTTCCCAAACAACAATTCAAGAAGAAAACAGCTGTTTTCTGCAAGGCGGAGATGTGTGCAGAGAAGTTGTAAACTCTACCATAATTCTTAAATACTGTACAAGAAAGGTTTTAGAATCTATCATTTACTCGAAGTGATAGGTGATTGTACAGCACCTAGCTGCTATTCCAATCTAAATGTTAGTAATGGAAATCATACAAAGCAGATATATTCCAGTTCATGTAAAGGGATACAATAAGAAGTTCACACATGGGTTTTTAACTACCAGAATCAATGGAAATTTTATTAATGCAAATAAGGACAATAGGATTTGGTCCGAAAATGTGTAGCGTTGCAATGCCTGAGCACTCTGGTATGCAATTACTGGCAGGCTAAGATGCTGTGTGAGATTGGAGTATAACAAGTTCCTGCTAAATTATCCCTAAATTTCTTCTTTCTTCCCAGAGCAGAGTGGAATTATATTACCATGGTGATACGTGCACTCCTACTGGAAATCATCCAGATAGAAATAAAAAAAAAAAAGTTTTCTCTGCATTACCTATCTGAAGTGCTCAACATATGTAATTGTAAGGTGCATGGTTATGTAGGAACTTGTTCTGCTGCGATGTGGGACTTCTTCTTGCCTCCTGTGCAGTAGATGCATTCCCCAACTGACGTGGTTTGTCACAGATTTTCTGTCAGTTAGGAGCTCTGCTCAAGCCCAAGTAGTATTGCCTCTACTTGAACTTTCCTATGCCATGTGGACGTGTCTGAGGGAGAGGCAAGAAGGTTTTTTCTAGGAGTGCTGAGAGGGCTGTAGCAGCCCTCAGGGATGGCATCTGTGAGCACTTGTCACTTAATAGCAACCACAGAATGAGGGACCCTTTCTTATTTGTGGATGATTGCTTTCACCCCAGGTACATCCTGACAAGTTGATGGGGAAAGATAAATTATCTGTGAGAACTTCTGGATGGCCCTTTTGTAACGGGTACCATCAACCAAAACAACTGGTAACTTGTGTCCTTCTTATATGACTCATCATTGCCCATGGATGCTGAAAATGTGCTGACTTTTAACTGTAACAAGTCTCAGTGGGGAGAAGACTCATGGGTAGAGAGAGCATGCTGAGGTACAGGTGGTAATGTCCAGGGCAGGTGGGGTGCCCAGGGCAAGAAGTGGCTGATTTTGTGACTGACAGAGGAGAGTCTTCTATCTTCTTCTCTGAAGAAAAGTTTGGGAGCATCAATTAACTACGATGTGCCAAGAGGCAGGATCTGTGGTCTCTTGCAGATCTTGAACTTGGCATAAAGTCATAGTGGTGCCTTGGGCACAGCAGTACTTTACGCTCTGACATAGGAGTCCATAGCTGGAGTTTGTCTCCCCAGCTAGAACATGTCTCCTGCTTCTGCTTTTCAGCTGCTCTGAAAAAAAAAGCTATCTTCAGTTATGCTTAGCCCCATCTGCTCCCAGGGAGAGTAGGTAAAGTATTTGTGACTTTTGGGATAGTCTCACCCCAAGAAAGACTTTCTCTCTCATCTAGGTCTCTCCTTTCCTTTGGTTTTCTTGTTTTGCTTGGTTCTCTGGTAATCTTTGTTCAGGGACATTTGTTCCGACAAGCTGATCCTAATGGTCTCTTCACACCTTCACAGCTGGCATGATGGCTGTAGCAGGATGCAGACACGTGTCATTACACCCTCTCAGAGTTGAATACCTAAATAATCTCTATCACTCTGAGATACTCTGAGTAAGAGTCCTATAATTGACTTTACAACATAGGGATGTGCTCTAACATCATCTAACTAACGTCTAGTTGAACTTCAATCACTACTGTGAGCATAAAGGTAATTTGTATTTCTCCAGATTAATTTACTTTTGTTCAAAAAAAAAATTATTTACTTAGTCTCACAGTTTTCTTGGTCCTTGTTTAGGGTTGCACAATAGAGGCACCCAGAGAAATTCAGCCCTTGCTCCAAGTTATCCACAGTATGTGGTCAATCAAATGGCTGAAAGGAGTCAAGGGCTTGAACCGTTTAAGAGATGAGCTTGCTGCTTTTGTTGAACTTGGCTGCTCCCATAGCATCTAACACCTGAGAGCACCAGAGCAGCTCTGGGGTGAGTAAGAGATTGGCATTCATTTTGGTGGGCTTGGACTCCAGTTCCATTTGTGCCAGGGATAAGTCATTCCTAAGCCTTAGGGCAAATGATTCCTACCCTAAAACAAGAAATGTAATTGCCCTTTTCACAGAACTGCTGATGACAAAACACTGTGGTTTAGCTCTCCCAGTATCAAATCTACAGTATAAATCTCACAGACCCTACTAATAGGATGGGCCTTTGTGTACTGGGCAGGAGAGGAACCACACGTCCTACACACAGCTATTCCTGGGAGGCAGTCGGGTGGTGTGGGAGAGGGCAGGAGGCTTGGACAAATGCAGCTACAGATTTAACGAGAGATTTAGCAGCTACTGACATCCAGCTAAGCCCCTGTGAGGGACAGAGTCAGTGATCGTTGCAACACCAGCTCTAGCGAGGCACCAGCAGCCACAGTGATCACTGCCCACCTGAATTGGGGGGGGATTTCTTCCCCTAGAAAGCCAGCAGTGTAGGAGCTGTGCTGTTTGAGGGATTTCTTATTATACTGACTATAAGTGCTTCAGCACAGTTATACAGAGACTTAAATCGCTATGTAAGCTGCTTTTGTAGAAGCGCAAATAATAATATTGCAGAGTTGTTGCATCACTGAAAGTGGCCCAAGTCCAAAGCAGGTTTTGGTTATGCTTCAGGCGGTAGGGTTATGTGCTTGTACCAGATGGAGACTTTAAATTTTCATCAGCAGGTTTATAAACACAAAGAATATCCTTTTATCAGCCCCCAGGTTTTTTACTAATAAGCTGCAAATGCTGCACTTCAATTAGCATGGAGATGAAATAATACACATTCTTACTGATGATTATCCATCATGTGAGAATGAAATCAAGACATGAGTAATGACCCGTTTCAGTTTGGGGGGGGGTTGTTTGTTTGTTTGTTTGTTTTTCCCTTTAACACATGCTTGGTAGTATAAATGAGTGAAAAATGATGAAAATAATTTGGGCTAGATTCTCTGGTGATGAAACTCCAGTTCAGGTTCATGGGGCATGAGTTTTCAGCCCTGCTCATCTTTGCATTGACTTCTATAGGTTTTAGGTCAAGCCAACACAAAGGTGTGTGACAACTGTGTTGTAAAGTTTACTGTGGAAGGATAGAAAGTTTACAAAACTACAATTTTCCTTCTGTTGAGAGGTGGCCAGAAAGGTCTAAGCTTTGAAGAAACACTGATGTGTGTTACCAGGGAATCCTGTCTTTCTTGAGGGGTGCAAGTGCATGGAGACGGAAAGGAATTGATTAACTTAATGTTGCCTTTGCCTTTAGCAGCACATTTGCTGGCCTATGCGGCGTACTTGTGTGCTGTACGTGTGCCCCAGCTGAGAAGCTCTTTCTGGACCCTGCAGGCATCCAGCTACTGGGCTTGTACCCTGCGGTTTATAAATCATTCAGGAGATTTGTGCATTACAACAGCAGTATCAGCTCTTTAGAGGGTGTCGAGGAAGGACTTCTTTCATAACTGATACCTTTTAGGGAGGAGAAGGGTATTTGCGAAGATCAGTCTTGTCACATAGTTTGAGAAGGTATTGGGATTTTGCTCTTCCTGGATCATGTAGGGTTGAGATATGTAGCTGGAGGCAGCTGCTGCTCTTTTACAAAATCTGGCTGTGAGCTGTGTGTAAGAAGTACCAAGATGACAACACGGCACAGGGATTTGCAATTGCCACAGGAGTTGCAGCCCAAGTGCCACTGATTGAATTATCAGAGATGCGCGAGGCTTCAGTCCCGACTTAACATAGGCACCAAGGCTGAGAGGTTATTGAGGCAAAATGAACCTGTTCTCTTTGATTAGCTCTGATTTGCTACTTTGATGGCATATATAGACGTTAAAAGAAGGCCACTAAGGTTTTCTTTGTACTGGATTGGAAATGTCACATTACAAGAGGAGGAAAAGTTCTATTCAAAATTGCAGAGTTGGAGATAAAGTGAAACTGAAAAGAAAGATCAAAGATAGAAAGTAGGGGGAGGGCGAAAGAGGCACTGTACAGTATGGCTGCACAGACATCTTAATTTCTTTTTAATGAAGCTCTGACCACTCAGGAAGGGGAGGGTAGCTCTTTGTGTGCTGGGAAAGAGCAGCCTTCTGCCACCGCACTGAGATTTCCTTTGAACGTGGTCTCTTACTGAAATGAAGGACTGCAGTCTGCTTCATATTTCACAGAATTAAAAAAGACCAAGCTATTTTCTGATGCCCTGCATCCTGCTTATGTAACTTGCAGATGACGGCTGTGCAACCTCTGGCTGAGCTCTGGAAAATGTTCTTCTCGGTGACTCAGGTGCTTGGCAAACAGGCTGGTGCAGTGGGCTTGGAGATGAAATTGCAGTTAGAGTCACTCCCTGGGTACCAGAGCCCAGCTCAAGGTCTCTTTATATGTCCTGCTCACATCATTGCCGAGAGTCTCTGTGATGATGCTGTATTAATTATGTACAAGTACAAAGCATCCCCCCTTGACTGCATTGGAGCAGAAGAGAACCATAGCCCTGACTGTTATCTATAGGAAGGAAGGAAGGAGGAGAAGAGCTAGGCAAGAAGGAGTCCTCGGCCTTTACATCAATTTATCTGTAAAGATTCCTGCAGGATGTGGGAAGTGCTTAGTGCAGCTGGGCTGCAAAAATGGGACTTCATGGGGAAGGACAAGGTCCTCTTTTTTAGTCCCCATTCCCAGACTCTATGCAATAGTCACCATAACAATGTTGGTTTGGAGGCTCTAGATCTGACTGAAAGCTGAAGGACAGGACTGCACCTTGTGCTGCAGGAGTAAAATTGAGAACTATGAAAAGGGAAGAATTAGACCCACAGACGAAGGGAGAAAAAGGAAACAGAAGCAGAACTGCTTCAGCTGCAAACTGGACTTTCCTGTGGGTCAGCTGTTGTCTCCAGCAGCAGCAGATCCCAATTTCCACCTCTTTGGAAGTAGGACTGAGAGGAGCTAGGAGGTAGATACTACCAAGTAGGTTCAATCACTGCATTAGGATGAGGCTGGAACAATTGTGAGATCCCCAAATACACCCCATCTTGCATCAATCTAAGCAGCAAGCCCCTCTGGCAGTCCAGCCAAGTTTAAAGCAGTACTTAGCTCACTCCTGCACAGAGCCTATTTGCCAGACTGCAGGGAACAAAAAAAGATTTTGCCACAGGGATGACCTGGTGACTAATGAGTTTCATTGATCTTGTGCTTGCAGGAGAGAACAATCTACCCTCTGCAGTTCCTGCAAGCTTTTCTGCTGGAGAATCTGAGAAAGCAAACGTGAGATGTTATCCAAAAGCGGGGCTGTGTGAGCACACTGAACCTAACGATGCTTCTCTCTCATGGACGTATGAACATGATAGCGCAGAAGATACCAGTGTCAGGAAATCTCTTGATGGCTTCTACACAATGCATTGCAAAAAATGGCCAGGTAGAGTGGATCCCACCTACGAGGCTGCATCACGATGTCTGTCACAGAAGATTTCAGAGCAAGCAAAGCGGGATGGAACAAAATATGCATTGCGTTGCCTGCAAATGGCCCAGGTGGTCTTGAACAGAGACGGATGTAAGATCTTTCCAAACTACCCCACTACTGCTTGTTTTTCAAAGCCAGATGAGGAAGAAGTTGTGTTGGAAGACAGAAAGAGAACACCTGGTCTTTCAGATGATGTCCTGCAATTCCTCTTGAAACAAACACGGACAGAACATAGCCCTGACGTGCCACATGAGAAGTGAGCAAGATGTTGGTTTGTTTCTGTCATTGGAGCTTGGCTTTCACTCTGAAAAGAAGTGACTTCTGTGGAAGGACACTGTTCTTCTTAGCACCACCTTCAACACCACATATTCCGTGGAGTGGTTTATTAACCTTGCTACTGCGGCCTTTGCAGGGCAGCAGCGCATAAGTAGCATGTGTGGTCCCCATGTAGCTGCTTGGGATGCGTTGACTGATCAGGTTGGGTGATGGGCGATAGAGTGTCTGTTGCTGGGCCATCAAACACGAAAATTTCTACGTACCAGGCCTTTAAATTGACCTACATCCCTACCCCAGCTGCACCATAGCCCAGCCCAAATTCAGGCCCCGTGCAGCCATGCATGTCCAAGTGCTGTTGACTATAACAGACTGATTGAATGAGCTTGGCACAGTACACCCCAGACATAGAGATGAATCTTAAGATTTTGTCTGTACCTGACTGATACTGCAACACCTATGCCTCGATGGGGGTGCCTGATGGCTGTGTGGCTTTACCTACAGACATATGATCCCACAGATCATGACTGCAATGCAAGTGAGCTGTTTGACAGAAAAAGTGTGTGTGTGCATGGGAGAGAGAGGAAACACAGCTTCTGAGCAGGGTTTGGATTTTTCAACAGGATGGATTAAAAAAAAAAAAAAAAAAAAAAAAAGGAAAGAAAGGCTTTAATGCCTTAGTGATGTTCCTCACACTGCAAATGCACCAGCTGAGCAGACTGGGGATTTTTTCCTATCTATATGAGCTGGTTTAAGAGCAATATGAAATAGATTCATGAGTGAGGGCTCTGCAGAGGTGTCCATAGGGAAGCTGCAGAGTTGGTGCCAGCTGCCCTGGTAGCTGCCTGCCGTAAGATGCAGAGTACCTAGGAAAAGCAGAGCTCACATCTCAGCATGCCCAAGACTGTGGGTCACTTGGCTGGTTCTGTAGGAGCAATGCTGCTTTCTCCAGTTCTCTCCCTACTCATTAGCTCCTGCTGATTTCTTCTGCCATGGGGTCTGACCCCAGAGCTTTCACAGAGAGGAAGCTGATTGCTTGAGTACACTCTGTTATCATTGTTGGCACAAGACCTTGTGATTACTTTCCTGGTGTGTCGATGGATTACAGAAAATGTTTTGTGAGGTGCTTGAACCATGGAGATGGTTGTTCTCTAGTAGGGATCATCTGGCCTTGGTTGGTTACAGCAAAGGTTTGCTTCTATTAACAAGCTCTGCTGCTGTTTATACCTAGAACTTTCTTCCTCTGGTTTTAGTAGGCAAGATCACCACTGGCTGCAGTGGGAACCGGCCCAATGCATTGGTTGCCCAGCTTGGGTTTTGGTGACTGTCACTTGCCCTATGACATTAAGAGGTGACCTGAAGGGTTAATTTCCAGCAGCTGGTTTTGGTCACTGCCACCTGGGGAATTTACAGTGCTCTGGATCTGATGCATCGCTATGAATTTGGCAGGCTTAATTCTCCTTTGTGCTTAAGGAAACCAGGAATGAATCCCAAGGGAAACAGCTGCACGAGGGATGCGGGACTGGGCTCCCTCTGTCAAAGCCTTACAGGGAAGGGTGCTGCAGTTTAGAATCAGAGGTTTTGCTTGGAAGGGATCTTGAAGATCATCTAGTTCCAACCCCTCAGCCACAGGCAGGGACACCTTCCAGTAGACCAAGTTGTTCAAAGCCTCATGCAACCTGGCCTTGAACACTTTCAGGGATGGGGCATCCACAGCTTCTCTGGGCAACCTGTTCCAGTGCCTCCCCTCCCTCATTGTGAAGAATTTCTTCCTAATACCTAAATCTACCCTCTTTCAGTTTGAATCAATTACTAGATGCACTTGTTTCCAAAAGTCCCTCTCTAGCTTTCTTGCAGGCCCCCTTCAGGCTGCTGGAAGGTCTGACTGACAGCCTTCTCTTCTTTGGGCTGAACAGCCTCAACTCTCTCAGCCTGCCTTCATAGCAAAGGTGCTCCAGCCTTCTGATCATCTTTGTGGCCCCTCTGATCAGCATGTGGAAGCCCTTTGAAGCAGTTAGTCAGGAGCAAGCAGACCTTCTGATCCCTCTCTGGACAGGTTGTCAGTCATTAATACTGTGCTTTACTGTCTGCAATTATGTATGTTCTGTTCTTGAATGATGTATCAGGCTCTAAAAGAGACACTTGGGTTAGAGAAGATAGTTGCGTAGTAGTCCTAACCAGGGTTGCCAGGCCTACTGCTTTGATGTAGCTTTTGCTTTGTTTCACAGCTTGCTTGGAGAGCTTGCAAGTCAAAGAAACCTGGGAAAATTCTGAGTTTTGCCTTCTCCAAACTTTTATTGTTAGACGTGCATTAAAATGTAGAATAAAACTAATTATTTTATGGCAGATTTTCATATTTTAGGTGCTTAAAGGAGCAGAGCTCATCTGGATAAGTTAGGCTCCAAAATCCCATTGATTTTTAATGATAACAAAACAAGCTGAATGTCAGACACCTAACTGGTGTTAGGAGCCAAAACATGATAGAGTTTAGAATACCTGATCATTCCTACTGTGAAATGAATGGCTCAATTTCTGGCAAAACAATTTTAGGAGGTGTTTCACTGGGGTGTTATAGTTTAATCACTTTTATTAAGTTAAACAAGACTGCAGCACAGAGAATAACACTCATCACTCTTTTTCCCACTCACTGCTAATTAATTTTTTTACAAACCTGTACTGGAACCTGATATATGTATTTCCAATCTGCTGAAAGCCAGACCATTTGCATTACTCATTTCCTTGATAAACATCTCTCCTCGATTTCTTCAAGACACGGGGAGATGAATGCATCCCTCCCCTTTGCCAGGTGTTCCAAGCAAGACTCACCGATTGCTTTGAACAGGCTGTACTTGAAAGAAGCACAGTCCTATTTGGCATTTTATGATGCTACATAGAAGAAATTGTAATAATGAATATTACGTCTGGCGAGCAATAGCACAGGGGACCTAACTTACGTCTGTTTGAATTTCTTAAGCTGATTTGCAGCTATAACTAAGATGTGTTGCTTCGAATTAACTAGGTTAGATTTTTTTTCCTCCTATTTTTGTGGGTTCTTTGCTTTTTTTGTGTATTGCTTTTGTGACTTTTCTCAGCCTAATAGAGGGGAATCTACCTGTGTCCACTAAACTGCTTGTTCACAGACTACTTCACCCCCTTCTTGCAATGGAGGCCTCAGAAAGGTGGAAGCAACTTTCAAGGAGCAATAATCTTAAAGTGCGTGGCACTGCTAGTATCCTGTGTCCAGACCAGTCCTCAGCATTGCAGAGTAGAACAGCTGAGTAACAACCACAGCGCGCCTCCTGCCACCCACAAACACAGCCCCACAGGTACTTTGACTTCTGCTGCCAGTTGTAGAGGCACGAACTTGGCCGGAGCTGCTGCTCCTTGCAAACAGTGTCCAGCTAGGGATGGGAAAGAGGGGGAGGACAGACCCCAGGAAGAGTGAGAGCACAGGGAGGAGGAGGAGGGATTTGGGAGGGGGAAGACTACCTCAGGAGCGCAGGTGGGTGAGTAGGTGCCTCAGGTCGAGCTTTTGGGCAGCTGCTCTCCTGGACATTGCCCCCCCACCCTCCAGCCACTCACCTTGCAGACAGGGGATGGGGGCAGCCCTTCCCTGGGGCAGTGAGGCTGTCCGGACAGGGCAGAGTGCTCCCAGGCTTCTTCCCCTGTGTTAAAGAGTAAGGAACTAGGTTAGTTTATAGGCCAATAGACTTTGTGATCAAAAGAAGACAGATGGAAATTAATGGACTTTCTGCTAACCAGAAGAATAGAGAATTGAGAACATGGTGAAAAATTACGGTGGACTTTGTTGATTGTGTAATTGTAAAAGCATATATAAGATGACAAATGTATTACCTAGTTGCCACTCACTGAGGTGATGGCCCAACTCTGAGTTGTTAATAAAGCAAACCTAGAGATCCCCACTTCAGGTGAAAAGTCTTCAACACCCTGCCAGTTTAAATGCAGCTTGACAGCACTTCTGTTTCCCTCCCCACTGTCACCCCTCCACCAACCTCCAGTTCCTTTCTGTCTTTCATGATGGTGCTAATGAGATCCCTGGAGGAGTTTTCCCTTTAAAATGAAACAGATCTCTCTGAGCCCAGAGAGCTTGATGTCAGTCAGCAAGAGAGCCATGAACCCACACACAACCACTTAAGGTCTCTCTCGGAGGCCTCCAATCTCCTGGCTCAGTGTCTTCTTTGCTGCTTTACTCCCTCTGCCAGGAAGATGTGTGCTTTGTGCATGTTTTCTACCCACTGGTTTGTCCACTGCAGGTGTTTTGCAGTGGTGAAGTCACTTACTAACCATGGAGGCCATTCATTCTCCAGTGTGGATGTGTTCAGGGAAGCATGGAGAACAAGAGGAAGGGATGTACAGAAGGTGACAGCATATTGACAAAGAATTAAAACAAAAGGGATCTCAAAGGTCAACATTGAGGTTCCCAGCTAATGTGGTTACTCCAGTACCAGCACACCCTTGCAGCAGTTTTAGTATTTGATCTTCAGCATTTCAGTCTGGAGATAGATAGCTCTTACCCTGCCAGCCCAGCTGCTGGGACCTCTCATCTGTTCCCTTTCCACCCTGGCCAGATCCCAGCATGGGTGTTTGTGTTTTGTGCACATCAGATTCCCTGCTGCAGTTTCATATGGGGCTGCTATTCCTGCCTGGCTGCCCCCGGCAGATTGGCACAGCTGCTGTGCTCTGCAGGTGTTTCCAGCAAAGGCAATGGAAATTTGGCTATTGACTTTAACCAGAGCAGGAAGAGGCCCTGCTGGCCCAGCTGGCTGCAAATTATGGCCAAGATCTTTGGCCTTGGTGCAATCTCTCTTTGCAAATAGATTTATACTGGGACTGTCTGGGTTTAGGTTGCTGTCCTTGAGTCACTGCGAAACTGATGCATCTGGCTTCTTGGTGGTTCTGCTTGATGTGTTGCTTGCTTGCTTTTATGGCTGGGGTATTGTATACATGCTGAAGGGCACACAAAATACTGGAGCAGACCCTCAGCTGCTCCCCCAGCTACTCAAGTTAATGGTGCTAAAGGAGATGAGGATCCAGCATCATTTCTCTAGTAGTAAATCTATCCACAGGTGCTGGTCTGTCAGAATCCGGAGGAAAGCATCCTGCAGGTAAAATATGTGGAAAAAGGTAATACCAACTGCTTCAGCATAGATACAGCTGGAAAAAACAAGCGTGCTTTTGAGTGTCCTATCAATAATTACAGTAACAGTCCTAGCTATTGCTAAGGAGGTACTGGGAGGGAGGAAGGCCTTCAGTGTGAACTGGAAGTTGCCTTATAATTTTTTGCCAGCTTTTATGCTTTTCCACATGGTTAAAACAAGTTGCTGTGCAAAATATTTTAACTGCCATTTAAGGGAAATAATGTCCCAGAAAGAGATAGCTGGAGAAGTCAGAGGACTGCATCGAAATCCCTTCAAGTTGTTGTATTGGGTTTGGTAATGAATTTGTGCTTCGGATTAGCTCTGAAATCTCCCGGTCTCCTATTCAGATTTACAAAAAAAAAAAAAAAAAAAAAAAAAAAAAAAAAAAAAAAAAAAAAAAAAAAAAAAAAAGGAAAAATCAAACCCATACAATTTCCACAAAGCAAGCTTGTAGCAAAATATGAGGTTCCTGTTCTTTAGGAGAGGCCTGCTGCTACTAATGTTTGAGAGTGACCTGCTGGGTTTTGATGGAAGAGAAAAGCTCCAATGGACTCTAGTCTGACCCTAGATCAGCTCCAGAGCCAGACATGGCCTTCCCCACTCATAACAAATTTAAGGTATCTGCCTGGAGCCCCTCTGGGACTGTGAGGAGAAAGGATGCATGCAGCGTGCTCCTCCTAAGGCCTGGAAAATCCTGAGCTGCTGTCTTTTTACCTGCTTTTAGAATGAGATTTAAAAAACATTTGAGGGAATAGCTGTGCATTTGTTGTTAAAGGTTTTAAATCACAGAATCACACAGAATCACAGAATCACTAAGGTTGGAAAGGACCTGTAAGATCATCAAGTCCAACCATCAACCAACACCACCGTGCCCATTAAACCATGTCCCACAATGCCTCATCCACACGTTCCTTAAACACCTCCAGTGAGGGTGACTCCACCACCTCCCTGGGCAGCCCATTCCAATGCCTCACCACTCTCTCGGTAAAGAAATTTTTCCTAATATACAGTCTAAACTGGATTTGCTGAATGATGGCAAAATGAGGCAATCTTAGTTTGGAAGGTGTGTGTCCATGCAGGAAGTTAATCTGGGGGTCCTGCTGTGGGGAGATCGTGCTGCTTCTCTATGCACCAGAGGCCAGAGGGGTGGTGAGGTACCTCTGGAGAGGTCATGCTTCTTTTTCAGCTCCTCTGGGCTCTTGGGGGCTGCCTTTAACATCCAAGCTTTCTTATTAGAAACTTCTAATGCAGCAAGAAAAGGAATAAAAGGTCTCATTACTCTTCAGTCCTTTAGGAAATGAGATGAAAGCAATGACAAAACAAAGAATAGGCGGCTGCTGAAAGAGCATGAAGATACTGGCAAAGTTGAGCATGAAGCTGTTCGATTTTAAAGAGCAACATAGGCAGAACAGAGTGGATGCAGCTGAAAAATTTGGATTATGACTCACATCTACAAATCTTGGCTGGCGTCTCGCAGAGGACGTGGTAAGCTCTGTGCTACTGAAACACGCAGTCTTTTGAAAAGTTTTTGCCTCTCACGGTCAGAAGTGCCTGCAGTTCTTCTGCTCACTTCCAGGTACCTTATTCAGCTGATGCCAATAAGCTTGCCAAAAATAGATTTGTGTCTTGCGCTGAGACAGAGGGAAGGGCAAAGACAGAGCCCTTTGGAATAAACATCTCTGGAGCAGGTGATAAATTTGACGCAGGTCCTGTCTACAGGAGAGGGTTTTTATCTTAACTGTATTTGGTTTCTTTGGAGTATGAGTCTGATTCCTGTGTCCATGCTGATTTGCACGGTAGGTGATTGAGATGCTAAGTTTTAAGGAAGGTAAATTGCCTACAAGGAAAATGGAGAGGGGATAACTCTCAGTTCAGCACTTGTTTAGGTGGGTGATAATGTGCCATCCTGGGATGTGATTTGGAAATAGTTGGCCAAAGTGATTCTCTTTGCATGGTTGAAAATGCTACTGCAAAGCACTTCTAGAGTCACTGCTTTCACAGACAGAACCCCTAAACTTGTTGCAAAACGAAGGACAGGAAACTTATGGCATTTGCAAATAAAACCAGAAATTATGTGCTTGGAGCACCTTCCTAGAAAATAAACGAAAGTTCATAAAGCTTGAAATTCCCTCCTGGGATGGGCGGGAATTTCTATCTGGGATATCTAAGTTCAGACAGTTGTAGCAGTTACATACAGAAAGGCCTTGCACTGTGGTTGTTTCTCACCCCTTCTGAAGTCAAAGACATGAATCAACCCATGCTCTTACTCCAAAGGCCAAATGCTTTTGAAGTGACTTACCTCTCCCTCTGCCCTATCCCTATGTATAGAAGAGGATGAACGCTCCCATGCAAATGTTCCTGACCTTAAATATGTCCCAGTGTTCACGTCCCAGCTTTGCTGCTGCCATGGCCCGTGATACACTGATGAGGTTACACTATCTGGGTATCTGTTACTATGCCAAATATCTGCCTTCTCCTGTCATGTTGCTATTCTCTGAATTTCAAGTATTTCAAGAATTTTCAGCCCTGTTGCCTTTTGGGTGATTTTTTTTGTTTGTTTTGGTTGGGTTTGTTTGGTTTTTTTTTCCTTCCGTGATTGGAAGGAGCCACAGAAGCACAGTCACAGTCTTGTTAGCTTTGATCTAACTCTGCTTAGCTGCCATTGGAAGGACTGAAACAGTGACCTGGAAGTTTGTCCATCCATGGGTGGATAGATGATGGCTCCTTCCTGGTAAGGAACAGTTTTTTTCTGGAAGTTTAAGTACCAAGAGTAGTATGAGGCCCTCATGGAAACATCCCACATTCTGTACATTTCTCCCCAGCCTATGCAATAACCTCTGGGAAATTGCTTTTCTTTCTGAGGGGTGAAGTATTTTCCTCTCTGCCTGGCTTGCACTTGACTTAGCTTTGATGCTTCTGTGGTTTCAGCATTCAGCAAAGCACAAATTGTCCTCTTCTCGGAGGCCCTTTGCTGTTGGTTTCTCTCAGTTTGCTTTGTTTGCCTCTGTCACCCACCCCATCTTCTTATTTTTTCTCCACTTCATTATTTAAGGCAGGAAATAACCCTGGAGGCGAGGAACCAGGCAATGCTGGACTGCTTTGTACCTGAACATGCTCCGCCACTGTGAGCTCAGTAGGCAGCTGGGCTGCTTTGGTTCAGCTTTCAAAAGCAGACTTAGCTGTAACCACTGAACATATAGCTGCCAGGCAAAAATTGTCCCTGAAGTTACAGTCTCCTTTAAACTGTCCTGCAGTAGTTGCCTGTGCTGGGCAGGATGACGCAAATTGCCCCTTTGTGCAGTAGGAAACATCCCTCCAAGTTGTTGTTTTCCCCATGCTCCAGCCCAAGCACAGCTTGTGATTCTGCAGGGCCAGCTGCCCGGCAGGGTGATCCCAGGCATTCATAGTGCCCTCCTGCCCTCTGCTTTCTGCCTGCTTCAACAGCTGTAAGGGGAATTTTCCCAGTTACATCATGCTGCCGTGGCTCTGGCAATTTGTGCAGAAGGGAGAGCAGGGACTCTTGATTCCTGTTACGAAGGTTGCACAGGTACAAGTCACATTTGATTCCTCCCCTGTTGCAATGATGCTGCCCGAAGTAGCAGAGGTGTCCCTCCTCCCTTGCAGCCCGTGTTCCCTCTACTCACCTCCTCTCCCATCTCCCAGCATGACCCCCTGCAGCTGCATGCCCTGAGCCATCCCAGGGCTATTCCCAAAAAGCTGTGCCCGAGCTTTGGGCTGGCTGCCCACGAACCCACTGACACCTCTCTGCATCCCCCTGTGCACACAAGTAATACATGGAGGCTGCTTTTGCATAGGCATTTGGTGCCTTCCCTGCAGAACAAATCTGAGGGATTTTTTCCTTCTGCTTGTTCAAGAAAGTGTCCTGACTCACAGCAGAGGAGCAGCGCTCTGAGTCTGAGTTAGGACAACACCTAAAACCCACAGCATCCTTCAGGATCCCGCAAGATCTTCAAGTGAAATGTGTAAATGAAGTAAAAGATGGGAAATAACAGCTGCCCCATAGCGTATGATGAGCAAAGCCAAAATTGGTCCGTCATTGCCAGGTAGGAGGAACATGGGACATGGTCAAGACTTGACAGCCAGTGCCCAAGGGGTTTCCCTGCTGTGTGGCCCAGATCCAAAGCCCATCTGAGGTCCTGGGGAGGGCCCTTGGTAGAGATGTGTGCACTTTGGCTTGGGTATTTTCCAGCTGAGCTAGACCAGCGTCGCCCAGTGTCTCAGAGGGGTGACTGACTCATACTGCTGCAGGCATAACCCCCTGCCCGTGCTCACCAGCCGTCTGGGTTGCCTTGGGTCTCGTCTTCGGACTAAGTCTGGCAGGCAGCGAGCACTGCCTCTCTGTTCCCAGAATAAACCTTATATAAATGCCTGATCATAACTGTTTTGTCATTCTTGATGAATTCTCCTGCTATGAAGTCATTCCTCACTTCCCTCAGCTCAGAGATCCTCCAGGATGTTTGGTATTGATGGCCTCACTGATGCCTACTCCAACTGAATTTTTATTTTCCCTCCCACGCAGCTGCTAGTGGGAGGCACTGATTCATGCCAACAACCGTCCCGATCCCAGAGCTGAAAGGCAGCCAGGGAGAGAGCCGAGCTCCCACAGCTGGCAGGTGCTGGAGCAGATCCTCAGCAGGCATCAATGAAGTAGCTCCCAACCTGTGAATGGAGCCGGTGCCATTTACACCAGCAGAGGATCTTTCCCCAGGAGTTTTGAGGTGTTGTGGTATGCGTGGGTATATCGGGACATGTGGTTGCTAAAATTGGTGTACAACAGGCAGTATACATCCTATATAAATGTGTCTATTTCATTGTTGAGCGTAGGTGATATTGTGTGGGGCATATGTTTTCCCACAACACAAAAATTCTTTTTAAAAATACCCTGTTCTGTAGGCTTTCCCTAATGACTATTTTTCCCCACACATCTATTAGCCAACAACATATGCCAGCTTTTCTTCCTTAAAAGTAAAAACTGGCACATAGCACACAGAGCATGAAATAATAAGATGTGATTAAGACAGTAGCTGGAGCTAACCAAAGCCAGAAAACTCATGGCTGAAAAGTCAAACCTTTATTTAAATTGCCTTTGCAATGGCCTATTTATTTGCAGGTGCTGTGAATTAAGAGGGAAAGTCTTGTAATGAAAGAACATCTGGCATGGAAAATCTCACCTCAGTTCCAGCTGAACAAAGTTTCGCTCCTGCTGGAGGGTAGGTTCTTGTAATGGGAAATGTCAGTCAACTTCAGGACAGGTAATGCTATCCAGCATTATCTGTAATGATGACATTTCTGGATAAGATGCAGTAGTGGGCCAGGAATGCTGCTAAATGGGTGCTAAAATCAGCACCTCCCACCAGGGAAATGGGATGATTCTGTGATTAAAAATGCCGAGGTGGGAATAGGGGAGATCAGTGCTTATGCCCTACAACATGTTGTCAGCGTGACCTACACAAATTGCTTTGTTCCAAGTTCCCAGCATCTTGTTCTGGGTATCTGAGAGCTTTGATGAAGCAGTGAGAGGACAGGGCATTGAGACCCACAGCAGTTCCCCTAAAATGGCTGCAGTTAGAGGCTGAAATGGTACGGTTTTGTGTCTGTTAATGCTGGTGTTAATGCTGGTTGTCTGCTGTTCAAGAATAAACTTGTTGCACGTGAATTACTGAAAAAAAACCCCCAATCTTCTGGGATGAGGAAACACAAGACTGTGGCTAAAGGCTGTTTTGAAGGTGGGGGGAGTCTTTCCAGAGGCAGGAGTAGATCAGGCTCAAAATGCTGTAGTGTGCTGAACAAGGGTCAGACTGATTTCTGGGCTCCTTCCTCCTGTTCCCTCTGCCATGGGGTGCCTCTGCAGCACTAGTGCTTGATGAGAGGAGATGGTGTCAGCACCCAGCCTACCATGAGGAGAAAGAAATGAAGCTGATAAAGCGCAGGCGTTTCTTGTTCAGCATCTGAGTGCAGCAGGCACCCTCGACAGCCCTGGTCCATCCTCAGAGCTGTTCAGCCTGGGTGGGACAATCACCCGTGTACACTGCCCGGCCAACACTGGGTGTTCCTAACTGTGAAGGGTGGCGTCCTTAACTTTGTTCCAAGTGTAAGTTTGCCACACTTGACCCATTTGAGCTGAGCCCCCTGCAGCAGCCACACGGAGTGGCAGGACAGAGGCACCCTCAAGGGCCTCCTGCCTGAGCGTGGCCAGCACCATCTGCCAGCAGAAAGGCTGAGGAAACCCTGGGGCGTTGCTTCAGGCTGAGATACGGGGCCAAGCCCAAGGGAGCAGGCATGGCCACATGTCGGAAGGCCAGAGATTGTGCCAAAGAGAATGTCTCGTGTGTTTTTTTCAAGACAGGCCTGAGAACGAGCTAGTATGGCATCCAAGGTGCTCAGGACCCAAGGGAGAACTGGCACCGTTCCCTTCCCATGGGAGCCTTGCTCTCAGCTGGTCAAGGCCACCTTTGCAAGGTCCAGAGAGGGATGTGGTGGCAGGTTCCCACATTAGTACCCCTGGATAACAGGTCACAGCTCTTGGCATCTGCCAGTTTTCACCTTGTGAGGACATTTAATCTTGAAAAAGTTTTTTTCTATATACCGTGGCAGGCTGTGTGCTGGCTCTACATCCCTGGCAGAGGGCCTGCAGCACATTACAAGCATTTTTGGCTGGAAAGCAGCAGAGGCAGACGTGTGATGGGATTTTGAACATCAGCAAAGATGCTCATTGCTCTCTGCCTGGTCCTGCCTGTAGGCTGCCAGGTGCCAGCTGCAGTGAACCTCCACTGTTCACTGTAAGTCCTTCTCCTTGAGAACTGGTGCTTCTCCAGGGCGCACAACAGGAACCCAATATCTGCTCTGGCAGCCACAAAGTCATAAACATCTCATTGAGATGAACTAGATGGACGGGATGGCGAGCGAGTGCCAGGCAGTGTGGAGGTGAGTTTCAGCCAGACCATGCTCCTCTGCCTGACTAGGGAGAAATCTTTGGAGAAGGGACAGAGCAGTGGCCCGCATCTGGGGCCATGGGATCCACATGCAGCATCCACATTTGGAGCCTTGGTATGCCAGTGCTGCCCAGCTTGTTTGTACAGAAGTGGCAAAGCCAGAAGGTTTGTGACCATCTGCATTTGAAGAGAAGGACCTAAATTAATGTTACTGGCAGATAGAGAAGAGACACCCAAATTAATTCCTCTCTGAGGGAAAGACAAGTCAGGTCCTGTCCATCCTGCCAGCTGCTCACTCAGTGCTTGTCCTGTCAGCCGGCCAGCACTTGCACAGCTCCAGACTGCACCACGCTTAACCAAAACAGTTGGGACAAGAGAGAGGCAGGTGGGAACAGGGCACTGGAGCAGGTGAGTGGCCAGTCTGGGATGCAGGTGCAAGTTGGGATTCTTGGGGAGAAAGGAGAGACATTCAAAATCACCAAATTCATGTGTCATTAATTCTGCCTGTTGCAGAATTGCTCTTCTACTCTGAAGAATTTCTGATTATCCTTGAGAGGGTGGTTTCTTGGTTATTGAAGGGTTTGAAAGCCTTTGGTTTTGGGGAGCCAAACTCTGGATGCTCCTCCTGCAAGAAGCAGTTACTGCCACTTAGCTTGCGGACCTTCTGTCTCTTGGACTTTTTCCCACTGATTGTTCTCATTCCCAGCTGCTCATCCCTACCGACTTTAAGAATTATGGCGGCTGTTTTTCTAGAGGCCAGGGGGGTTGCTCTCTTGACTGGCATGCTGCAGCGGCAGGGAGGGTGTTTTACAGAAACATCAGGTCAGCGCTGAAATGTGGTTCCTCTGCTTCCTCAGCCTCGCTGTCGGGGGTGAGTTACCTGAGGTCCCTGTAGTTGTAACGGGGGAGATGAGAATGGAAAAAACTCAGGAACAGAAGGATGGTGGTGTCCCATGAACAAGGGAGTTCTGTGCAAGGAAGGCAACATCCCTGACAGGCCGTACCTTGTCAGTATGGCATTTTGCAGAGGAATTATAACTATCATTTGCCTCTGGAAAATTGTCCCTACATCACAAATATAGGTGGTTATCGTCTTACACAGGAGGGAATGCCTGAAAATTCATGCGTCTACAGCAAAGCCTAAAATGACAGGTCAGGGATGTGCTCACTGGTCCTGGCTCTCAGCTGGTATCATTTGAATGTAGTCTCTGAAGCTGATGGAACTAGAAAAATTTACACTGAGGGAGTATCTGCCAGGTATTTTCAGTTCCCAAAGCTGCCTTTAAACTTAAGCCTCTTAAGCCTTTTTTAAAAGCACACAGGATTTCACACAGAGAGCCTAAAAGACATAAAATCAGGGTGTGCAAAAGAACAAAAGAATTTTCTGGTGGGAAGAGATCTTAGCAAATCTTCTCTTGCATTTTGTGGGGTTTGCTCTCTCTTTCATGGGGTCTTTTGCAGCTGTGTTTCTGGTTTTATTGCCATTGGCGATCAATTGAAAAGAGGTGATTGAAAATTTCTTTGGCAATTCCTTTTGCTCTGCGAGTACCAGTGTCATGAAATAGATCTCTCAGCACTGTGCTTGCAGTCTGGAATTATGTGCAAGGGCATAGTGGGATTTTTTTGGGTTTTTTCAGTATATACATTGTTCAGCAATAAAAAGTTTCCTTTGAAATCGTTACGGTCTGTTGCAGAAATCTATATATTTTTATCTTAGAAAATTGGAATTTGCTTCTGAAATTTCCATGACACTATCAACCACAGAACAATATTGTTCTTACCAACAGAACCCTTGCTGAGAGTTGAAGTGCTATAAATATTTAAAGAAATTAATTACTAAGTAAGCCAGACTAGTGCCCCAGTCTGTAAATATTAAATGGAACATACACAGTTGACAAAACGCAGGCAGAAACACTGAATGGGGCTGTTTCATTGCCTAAATGAAATTATTTGCAGTGTAAAGGCAACTGTAAAAGTCATTTTTGCTTAATGACAAGCACCACTCAAAATACGAGGGCTTAAGTCAGCATTTCGCTTGCTGAAAGAAATTTCCATCCTGTTTTACAGCCTACTGCATGAGCCCCAGACTTCTTCACCAGTGAGGTTACAAGTGTGTTTAATTGCATACTTTAAAAAAAAAGATGTTGAGGGGGTTAGGCGAGGGTTGGTTTGTGGAGGGCAGTGGAGGGATGTCTGGGTGTGCAGTGCCGGTGTGACCAGGCCGGAGGGTGAGATTCCCCACAGGTCTCGGCCTGCTCTCTGGGCATCAGCTGCCTGGGAGCTCCAGTCCTGCATCAATGCCAAGCATCCAAAAGCTGGGCGGGAGGAGATGCGCTGGTGGCTCTCAGGGATGCTATTGCTCTTTGTCCAGGACTCATCCCTGGTGAGGAGGGTGTCAGGCTGCTGTTCCCTCCCCCCACCCTTGCAGAAGAGGAGGCATCTGGGCCTGCGGAGGTTGCTCCTTGTTGTCAGCAAGGCAATTTCATTGCAGATGAGGCTAGGAGAGGATTTAGTCATAGCCAAATCCATAAAGCTGTGAGTAATCATGTAAGGGATTTTTGAGCTCCCCCAGATCCAAAACTGCATTTTAACTTGATGATCCGTTCATCTGAATGGCAGGTTTTGACTGGGACTCCAGCACATCATTTTCTGACAGCAAATCAGAAATTTATACCAAGGTGAAAAGTGGCAGTATGGATGATACAAAGAGGGTTGGGACTAAAAATCCCAGCAGTGCAACAATATTAGGCAGATTCCTGCTTTCTCTTGTAGGAGGGCAGAAAATGTGCATGTTTTTTCACATCAATGTCATCTTTCCATGGATGCCATACAAGTGTAATTGCAGAGCTAAATTGAGTTTACTGCCTGGAGCAAGCAAGGTCAACGTGTTGCTGTCAGGGAAGGACCTAGGAAGTGGCACTGCTTTTTAGTGGTAATCATGCTGACAGTGCAGTATGGAAAAATTGTCCTTTGTTCCATACGGCCCAAAGTCTGCATTTTATTTATGTATTTATTTTTGTGTTGCAGCATAATCTAGTTTTCTCCCATCTGAGATGACAGACACCGAGGAAGGAATGACTGGGGTGGGGAGATAGGTGTGTGTGCATGACATATGTGCAGGTGTTCGTGTGGAAAACCTGGGATGTCAGGGAAGTGGTTGTGTTCAGACTTGGTCTTCCGTCTCTCACTTAGCGATGTTTTGGGTTTGGCTTGTTTGATTGGTTTTGGTTACAGCCTCTGTAGCCTGTGAGTGTATTGAGAGGCTCTGAAGATTTTTATCAGCTGGCATAGGGCTTTTTCGAGAAGACCATAGCAGAATCTATGCATATATGTTTAATATCCCTTAAAAATTATTACATGCCTTATGGGCATATTTTAAACCTCTTTTCAGTTTGGCCATATAACATTTGACCTTATTTCTGTGGAACAAATATATCACTGAGGAGCCAGAGCTAGAAGGATCCTGCATAGAAGAGGGTTAAAAGGGAGCAAAATCTTCTTTTTTTTTTTAAGAAGACCAAGAAAGACAATTCAAGAAGAGCTGACCTGAACTTTTAAGGTTCTCGTGGTCTGAAGCAGAAATATCCTGTAGATTTGTTAGGTTTTCTTTGAAGAAAGTCTTTGAGACTAAAGATTAGCCATCAGTTTCTAGCAGTTGTTTCTGTACTGCCTAAGAGCACATGGCATGAATAAAACCCCACTGTGTGAGGTACTATATAAATATAGAAATGAAAAAAAAGATAGTCGCCCGTGCTGCAGAAATTACACATCTGTACCACACAGATCTTCACAGAGGAAAACACATCTGTACCACACAGAGGATCTTCACAGCTCCTCGATCTCTCAACCAGAGCTCAGTTTGCTGGGCAGTTCATTGATACCATGTGCTAAGGCCACAGACAGTGACAGGTGTGTTTAACTTTCAAGGGAAAAATGACCCAAAAATATTTCAGTGGAGGCAAAAGACGTGCATTTTAGATTTAAATTGGAAGCTGGTTATTGTGTAAATACTGAATTAGGTGGTCTTATATCTTGGTGCATTCAGGTGATTTGCATCCGTAGACTCAGTTCTGCTACAAGAGTGCATTTTTTTATCACTATTGGGTTTCAGATGACAGAGAGGCTAAACTGAAATGTGCAGACTGACCACCCATAACAAGTAACAAACTGTACCAGCCCGATCCGCCCAAGCACAGGCTGCTGCAAGGTATGCTTAGAAGCATTATGGCTTATCTGACAGCAGTATCATTTCATCTCCCACAGATTCAGCTCAAGCAGGCACTCTTCCTGATACCTCTGTCCCTGTCGTTTGTCAGATCCTCCCATAGCTTGACAAGCAAGCTCCATTCTTCAGCATCGCTACAGGTGCCTGGTACAGGATAAATAATCTTTGCTTAATAAGAAGGAGGAGGTCTGAGTGTGGTCCTGGCTGCCACCTCTCACAGAGACTTTGGCTGGAGGCATGCAAAGATTTTGGGGCGTATGTGGGCATATACACACCCTGAAGGGCTGGCCCTTCTGCTTTGCCAGGCCCCCTGTCTAGATGCAGTGTAGATGAGATCCAGCTGAGCACTGGCCTGTTCCCTCTCCAGTGGATGCATCTGATGGATTTTAGCTCCTCTGAAGTCTGTCACCATATCAACAAAGAGATGAGCCAGGCACCTGATCCTGCCTCACAGTAGAGCTACTAAGATGATAATTGAATTCCTGGGGAGTGGTTCAACTATGTGTTACACCAGCTCTAAGCCACTGTAACAGTTGGTGTTAGTGAGCTATGGGTAAATATATATATATCGTAATGTATAATGGCAGCAAAGCCTAAGCACCTGTGCAACTCCATTATCCAGTGCCAACCAGCACTGTATGTGCGTAAGATCTCTGAAAGGACTTTTGCTGCCATTAGAGAAGCTGGATAGATGATGTCTCTTGAGGTGCTGGCTTTTCAGATTTGATTGCTGCTTTTCTCCAAATCCATCTCCTTAGCACCTTTTGAATGAAAGAGATGAGTTGGTTTGTGAAATAGGCTGCAGGATTTTCATTCCATGAAAACTAAGTGGCATCCAAGAATGAAGATAATCTCACTTGCACATCTAATTAGAGGACAGCAATTCTCATATTCCCTGAGCAGTCTCCTCTCAATTTAGAAGGAGCTCAGACACAGAAACTTGCTTGTCATCCTTTGAAGTTCTAGCTTCTAGGATGAGCCAAACGTGTATTTTTTTAAAAGCATTTGTATTTGAGGGAATCCAGCAGGATAAATACTGTTTATTCACAGAGTGATAGATTGTCACAACATTATGAGGCGTGTATATCACTGTAATCAAAGTTCTGACACATCTGAGAAGGGAGGTTGGGTTGTGCCACTCACAACCGATCGAGTGAAATATGCCACCGCCTGCTGTAATTCTGACTTAATGCAGCCACATCTCTCTACTAATCTGAGGGGATGCTTATGCCAGCTGATACCTGGCTGTAAAAGTCCATATGAAGTGACATTATTTTGAAAATACAAGCTGACAGTTAACTGTGGGCAAGGTGCATGGATTGTCAGGTTTTCCAGCACTGGCAGAAAAGTCCATGGTACCATGTTTTGAAACCTTACCCTTGGCTGCTGAAGGTGGAATTAGATACGCTCCATCCAGTTCTGCCCCTGCTCCTGTCATGGACCTCTTGCGTGACCTCCTGGAAAGCTTGCAAGTCTTTGTAACCTTGATTCTGATCAAATCTGAAGGCATTAATACATGCTCTGATGTAGACCCTGATGTAACTGATGGCGAAACATGCCCTGGCAGCACTTTTAACATCTTCTCTTATCAACGGCAAATATGGGACTTGTTGATTCTTTGGGATCAGCCCACACAATGCTGAGGTAAGGGAGTGTTTCGGATAAATCCTCCAGGTCAAATATAAATAAACCAACCGGCACAGAGAAAACAGCTGTGAAGCCCCAGCGATTGCTGCTGTGGTGCAAGGGATGGACTAGAAGCCACGTGAGGCAGCGGTGTGGGACTGCTTAATCTCAACTGTCTGTCCTGCAGCAAGAAGGCTTCTGTTGTGGTGGTTGTACTGACCATCAACAGGACTTGTGCAACACAGGTACTTAGTACAAATACCTCATACATACTAAAATAGCTGGCTATTTTTATTCAGCACCTTTGTATCACTTGCCCCTTTTGACTGTCATGTCCAAGATAAGTACAGCCAAGTAAATGCTGGAGTAGAGCAGTTACACAGGGATAACCAGAGTGCTATTTATACACCTGGGGAAGCAGAAAACACTTAAATGGCAAATGTTTCACCTAGAATTCTTTCTTGTGAGCAGCTGAGGAGGTTGAGGCTAGGCTGAATCCTCACACAGATGGGGGGAGGACATGGGGGTCTTGGAGACAGCGAAATTCTTCATAGTCTTTTGAATTGGGCTCTTGACATCCGACAGTTGAGGCCGGTGATTTCCAAAGAAGCATCCGCCTGTGGAGATGGGGCTTGTATAGGTGGTAGGGGAACGGCATGCAAGAGAGGGAGGTTGAGGAAGCAGAGAAGATGTTGCAGTGTTGATTTGCTTTTTGTGGTTAGGCAGGTAACTGGGTTCTGTTATTTTTCAGAAACTGTAATCTGAATGCAAGGTGAACGAGGTATCTATCTGGCTTTGCCTCCTGGAGTTAAAGACTGTCTTCTGAAACACGCTTCAAATGGAGCTGAAGTTCCTGGCTTCCTTCATGCGCAGTTGAAGCTGCATGTGAGTTTAACTGAAGTGTTGTGTCCTTCTGTCTTGTTTTATATGTTTTAAGGGTATATGGTGATAGCAGCCTGGCATTGTTAATATACAATATAGTAGTCAGTACACAGAATGATAATAGAGGTAACTGCCATTTTGATGTATAGATCCATTGTGCTCCATGAACACTGGCAATTAGAGGGCCATCTGCTTAGCACTGAGAAGAGACAAAAAAAGAACATCTAAAAAAGACAGGTAATTTGGAGATGGCCCTGTAAGAGTTAATGAAAGGAAAACCAAAATGAGTTCTCATCTTAAAATGTCTTTGCCTGGCTCTGAGGAGAACTGGAGGGAGTGTTCAGACTTGCTCTGTGCAGAGCCCATCATAGCTCGTCATTTGGGCTTTCCAGTCCATCAAGGACTAATTGAGACAGTGGGGGCTGTTTAAGGAAATTATGTAAAACTTGGTCTCTGTAGGCTTGCTCTGGCTCCCCAGAGCATCATCACAGTAAATAAGAGGTTTGCCTGTGGAGATGGATGCTAAGAGCAGTGATTTCCCGGGTAAAACTCTTGAGGAACACTGCGTGTCATTCACTCACCAGATGACACAAGTACGGCGATCACTTTCCAGTCGTTCGCTGGCTCTGGGTTTGCTGCGTGCAGGGAGGGGCAACGCTTTCAGTGGAAGGGACAGAAACCTTCCAGGCAAAACCGGCTGCCGCGGCACCTGAAAAGGCTGTGATCGCAAGTGAACGCGGAAGCGCCGCGGTGATTTCTCGTGCAAGCTGTTCCAGAGGGAAGGATGCCGCACCTCTTCCCTGTAGGTAGAGGCTCGGCATCCTGTGACTGTGGGAAAGACCCACGGCTGATACCGCATCCTCTGAGCTGGAAGAAGGGCAGGGAAACCCCGCTTTTCTCCTTTTATTGCGGGGATGGCGGGGCGGGGGATGCAAAGGGGTATCGGGAACACCAGGCGGGGGGCAGGAGGAAGAGGCACGGTGGTGGCAAAGGAAGGGAAAAATGAGGTCGGCTTTGCCAGCCTGGCAGAAACTTCCCCCGAG
>KL265800.1:15878-28435 GCA_000699545.1 Podiceps cristatus | reverse complement strand
ATATATAATTTTGTGGAAACCGTTAAGTGGTTAGCTTATTCTGGAGCAACATACTGAATACTTTATTACAGTTTCAGAAGAGCAAGACTTTACAGCACATAGTGGTTGAGGTCATGCTACGGTGACACTTAGTGCCATTCTGTGACTTGTTTGAAAGCTTGAAATTCCTTAAATTTGTAGCAGATGGCGAAAGGATGACAAATACTGATTGGATAACTTCCATATTAAGGTGTCCATAAGACTGAATGTTATTTAAATTAAAGTTGGGAAATGTACTTTTATATTTGCTGAGAAACGCTGTCAGTAAAATGATTTGGGCTCTGCTGTAAAAGAGGATGGTCAGATGCAGTTATTATGCACAATATTGGCTGCAGTCAGCTGAACCTGCGTTTCTCCTCCTTTGCTTGTACTGTCATTATAGATAAAATTTTGTTGGCCTGTTTCATATTAGCTGCCTTCCTTTGTTTTACAGTAACTGTTAATCACATAGTAGCACACTGGCTATGAACAAACCTTCTTTCATAATAATGAAACAAGCGCTGTCCAAAATGTTGGCAGGATTTTAGGTGAGCTGATTCCTTACTGTAAGACAGAGTCATCTAAGGGCTGAATTCTTAATCCTCCTAACAGCAAAAGCAACAAGGAGAAACAGAATTGAGGTCATAAAAACCCCAACAACTCTCTGACCCCGCAGTCGTGCTGACAGAGGAGAAAAACAATGGCACAAGTTATTCCCTGTCTCTATGTCACCAGTGGTCTCTGGTGCTGGGTGATCCTGCCATAGGCAGCTGACAGTCTCAGATCTGGAACTGATGAAATTGCATAGCAAAAGCTGCCATATGGCACATTGAGATTTTGCCCTGAAGTTTTCATCTTTATATCACAACATCTTGACATAGGTGACAACCCTGCTGATTCCTAAAGTGGAGTTCACACCCACACGAATAAGCTTAACACATGGCTCACAATCATAACTGGAACTGTCAGATGATGCAGTAATGCAGTACTTGTTTTTCTTCTGGGTTGATGGAAGAACCTTTGAACAGATTTGCCCATCCTCTTACATGCCAAGTGTTTGTAGGGGTAGATATTGCTAGTAGATAAAGCAAAAGTCATGCCTCAGTGCATCAGTTTACCCTTACTGTAGTATTATTCACCAACACTAGATAACACCACTTTTTGGATAACAGAGTTTTGGTGAACATTTGAAAAAAAAAAAGGGGGTGGGCAATAAGAAACAGTGAAGACATACTTCCTGAAGGCCACAGGTTTATATTATTTACAAATATTTGTCCAGTATAAAAAGGACTGTGCACATTTTTGTCATATATATGCTAATGAATTTTAAGTTTTTTATTTCAATATCTTGTAGCAAAGTTTCATGTCTCAATATACTCCCAGACCACTGGCTTCTATGTATGTTTGTTTGTTTGTTTGTTTGTTTTTTTTTTTTTTCCCAACATTTTGCTCTACTGATTTATTAACATACTGGGTTTCTTCTGCCTTTTCTTTCTACACTGTGTGTAGAAAATTGTATCATTGACCGCAGAGTAACTGAACAACTTTTGTCTGGTCTCTGTCCCTCCAAAAAACAGTCATCTTGAAAGAATTGTGGATAAAAATATATTTTTCTTATTCAGAAATACATACTTTAAGCTTCAGCTTAAGATGATTCTTGCTATCTGAAAAACAATTTCTGAAAAGATTTTTGGAAATATTTGAAATGTAAAAGGTTAAACATGAACAGACTCAGAAAGGAAGTTATAGAGGTAATCTGCACTTTCAGATTCTTTTGTTGTATTCATACATTTTAACACATATTGACATATTTATCACCTCAAATCCAGTAAGTGATGATAAGGTGTTGTGGGTTTTTTAATATTTTTGTTTTAAAAAAACCCAAATGTTTGGATAAATGTCTTTCACTGTGTGCTCTGAGAAAAGGAGCCTGAATCTGTCTTCTCTATTATTTCATGTTAAATAAGAGTCAGGCTGCTGTTAAGTCCCCCTGAAACTATTCTCCAGGCTGAACAAGCCCAGCTCCCCCACTGGTGGAAAAATGATGTAAAAGAGGCATTTGAGTATCTCAGACTTTTCCATGTTGTATGTCAATTCAGCACTGTGATCTCATTTTTCTCCATCTTTCTTTTGTAACTGGTAGGCCTATAGAAATCTGTCTTGTTGCGCTTCAGTTGCCTTGATAGTTTTAGCTCCAGTTTCCCTAATTCTGTTCCTGTGCAACTGAGTGCCTTCTGGATAGGTAGCCCACCATTGCATCTGCCTTCTATGCACTTCCTTCTGCTCAGTCAGGAGGTCTCCATTTGTCCACTTTTCTGCCACGTATGCTTGGGTTCCTGCATGCTGGAAGGAACAGTGTTTTTGAAGGAAATCCTTCAGTGCAGTTGCCAGTGGAAGCTTGACAATCAGATCCATGAGCAAACTGAAGTCAGCTCACTGAAGTCCAGAATCACTATACTGCTACTTGAATCTCTCTCTTAGGATCGTAAACTCTGTCATCTCACTGCCATTGTTGCCAAATCTGGTTTTGACCTTTACATCCCAAACCACCTCTTGCTTATTCACAAATAGAGAATCCATATAAGTACTATTTCTAGTTGTCTCACCCTGCACTTGTTTCAAAAAACTGTAATGTGGTCCAAAAATCTCCTGGATTGCTTGTGTCTTTCCACGTTGTCTTCTCAGCAAAAGTCAGGGTGGTAATATCCGAATGAGAACTAGGGCCTGCATTTATGAGTCTTTTTCCAGTTTCCTAGAGATGGCTTCATAAAGTTTTTGGATAAAGCTGTATGTAGAAGACACCCACCACAATATTTCTTTAACTGGTCCCTTTTCATCCTGCCTTATTGACTTGAGCAGTGCATCACCATCACCCATTCCATAGCAAAGCTCCATGCATTCAAGACACTGCTTTGCATGAAGTTCATCCCATCATCCTCATCTTCCCTGCCTGTCTTTCCAGAGAGCTTGCATCCATCCATTGCAGCATGCCAGTAATGTGAGCTGTCTCACCATGTGTGTTCTGGTAGGGGGCTGTAGTTCTGAGGAAGCACATAAAATTCTTACTCCTCCTTTTTTTTCTATGCTGTGTACATTGTGTGCAGGCACTTGAGATGGGCCTCCAGTTGCACTCCAAGGAAGTATGATGGCTTCCCTGATCATGCTTTCCCACAGGTAATTCTTTCCAGCTCCATGTACTCTTCCTCACCTGTTGCCACTGCCCAATACTTATTCTGTAAGTGAACCTCTGTAGGTGAAGAGAAAGTATCTTTCAAGTGGCCAGAAGTAACTGTCTGCCAGAGTCTCTCTCCCCCCATGCTTGAGTGTATCCTCTACTTATCCTTCCCACTCCTCCAGATCTGCTCCCATGGGTATCAGGCTTTTATCCCTTCAGAGTTGCTAAGAAAAACCTCTTCATCCTCCATTTTGTCATCACTGATGCTGTGTAGCCTGTTCTTCCTCCCCAGCACCTTTCCCTGGAAGCATGGCAACTCAATCAGGATGCGTGTTTGGCTGGTAAGGAGCTCATGCACCTTCCTCCTATGCTGGTTCCCAAGCAGTGTCTTCTGTATTTTCTCTTTTTTTTTTTTTTTTGTAAAATGTTACAGATTTGCTTGCCAAAATATATAAATATTAAGTGTTTGACTTAGCTGATTAAATTTAATACATCTATTTTTTTGCTAAATACAGGGAAGTTCTCATGTGGTCTGGTAAGTTTGTGAAATAGCAAGTCTGATTGTTGACAGAAAGGAATGCTGTGCCAGGGAAACAGTTTATAAACTATGTTCTCCCACTGACATAAGGATTTTTAAATTGGCCATCACAGAGTAAAAAGGTAATATTCATTAAATATAGTTAGCTGACAAAAAAAGAGAGAAAGTATGCTCAACAGATCAAATGTGAAAGAAACAAACACAGAAGTTCATTAAGGAATTAATAAGTTCAGCACATCTTTCCAACAATGGTTATTTCAATTAGACAAGTTCAACCTTTTTGCCTGTTTAAATCTTGGCTATATTTTATTGATTACAAGAATAGATTGTCTTTACTAGACAATTAAAGGCCTCTGTTAGAATAAACCTGTACAAACCCCAGAAGAATATACACAAATGATTAAATTCCAGAGTCAGTTGAAGGACAATTTTCTTTTCAGTGGCACAATATATTGGTTTAAATATTATACTTCTCTCTTTATATATATATAGAAGCATATACTCATAGCATATACTATGCTTCTCTATTAGCATACAATATATAACAAATAATGAATAATTTATTTGGAAAATCCTCTTTTTGTTTGTTTAGGAATGAGAATCATACTGCATATTCAGAAGTGTCATTCTGCTAATTAGTTCTACTGTATTTGC
The DNA here is from genome assembly GCA_000699545.1 of Podiceps cristatus. NCBI lineage: Eukaryota > Metazoa > Chordata > Aves > Podicipediformes > Podicipedidae > Podiceps > Podiceps cristatus. The sequence goes on along the minus strand of KL265800.1, from coordinate 24,050 downwards.
TTATAATAATTCTACAGTAGAATCTCTAAATATCATAAATGAACACTGGAAATTTATTTTTTATTCTGAAAAAGACTGTTCTGTTAAGGTTATTATTAGAAGTCAAAAACATAATTTATAAAAATGATACAGAAAATAAATTACCTGAGATAAGTTTTAATTTCTTCGTGCAAAACTATTGACATTTGTTTGTTTGTTTTATTTATTTGCTCAACTTAAATCTGTACATGAAATGTTTTGATGTGTACTACAGAATTCTCTTGTAATCAGAAATGGCATCTCTTCAATGTTGTGGGCTTTTTCCTTTTTTTTTTTTTTTTTTTTTAATAATTTAATGAAAAAGCCGTTTGCTACTAACATTTTAAGGAATTAAATCTGACAACAGCTTTCAAAGTCAGGATTTTGCAGTAAATGTATGGACTAAATCAATGACAAACTATGTATGATTGCAAACTTTTGCCATGGTTATGATAATGTAGTGAAAACAAACTATCTAGGGCTAATGCCAGAACAAGAAGTGTGTCATTTTGATGGCAATTTCCTAAATAATACCAAGTTAAAGATGCACTTAGGAGGACAAAAAGTTCTCAAGTCAGACCAGGTGCCATCATTGCCAAGTGGTCCATGTGAGGGTTTGGACAAGAGAGGAAGAACCAGTCACATAGCAGCACCTGCCCTTGGGCACCAGACTTGGGCCAGGGGAAGTAGTTGTGCTGTGAAGTTGAGAAGTGAGTGTCACAGTCCCTGTTCTACTAGCTGCTCTGACAGAAACTGTGATGCTAATCTGATTTTTGTATCTGATCTTTAGACACTGGCTAACTGTTGTTTTTTGGTTTTGTTTTTTTCATTTTATTTTATTGAGATCCAGCTCCAGTAACCTTATGACACTGGTATCATTGTATTTCAGTAGCCTGGTTTAAAGTCTGTTCACCATTGTTATAAATTTGATGAAACAGAACGTATATCATATGAATGAAATTAATAGCATATTGATCCAATGAAATCAGAAAATTACACCATCTTAAAGGATGTCGGTAAGGAAAGAATAGGAAGAAAATCTACACAGACTAATTTTATATGGCTTGCATGAATACATGAAAATTTTCCAAAGTTCATGTTAACTCAGGAATGTTTTTATTTAAATTTACATTGTTTAGTTTATATGCTCAGGTTCAGAACACAGAGACCGTTTTTTCAAAATGACACTAAACAAATTTCACATATGAAGTAAATGCCAATGACTTATGTGAATCTTCCATGATAAATATGTTTTCTTAGATGTTTTCTATGTTTTTAGTTTTTTTCCTTAATCATCATAACATCACTGCAATAGCATTAAATTTCGGTCTTTCTATAACTCACCTTTTAATAACAGAGCTAAAAGGCACATCTAACATTAAAGTGAATCACCACTGTACTCCAAGGTAAATTTAGTAAATTGAATACCACAAAAATAAAAGTAAAACTGTGTTCAGTTATGGGAGATAATCCAGTGTGTACGAAGGCACTATAAGGCTATATCATCCACCCCCACAAAAAAAAACCCCACAGATCCCTGTCCCCAATCTATATGCAACTTTCTGTTTTTCCAAGACTGTTCTTTTGAAACTAGTGGATACAATAACTTTAATTTAAAATATTTCAGAGAAATCTGTGTTTTGGTTTTCATCAACTTTGTACAGCTCAATGGCTCCCACCCCCAAAGGCTTTCATTAACTTATCATGAAATCCCAGGAACACTTATGCGCAGTAAATTAGATGCCTAAAATTTGAGATCCCTGCAACGCTAAAGGTTAAACATCTTAGTGCTATAATATATAATTGTCTCTATTAAAAGATCAAAATCATCATTTTCTATAACTTTGAAAAGTTAAAATGTACCTCTATGCTTGCCATTATATTATAAACTGGCTGCTTACTTTGATCTACTACATAAGAAAACAAAATGCTGAAAACAACTGAGGTGATTAAGGGCTAGTAAATGTAAGTAAAAAACCAGAAGTACCCTGGAAGTGGATAGGAAGAAAAAAATACTTGCAGAAGCATGCATATATTGATATTACTTGAAATTAAGCAAAGTATTACTCTTAACAGCCTGTTCTTTCAGTTAGAATTTACAGCAAATCCATTCTTTTCTTTGGAGTACAAATTCTACTTTCCATGAAAGGAATTGCTTTGTGATTGTATATATAATCTGTGAACAGGCATTTTCTGTGAAATCTATACTAATTGAAAATTAGTAAGTTTGTTTGTTCTTTAAAGGAAGATGTTTGAAAAGCAATACTTAGCACTTTCAAGTAAAAAACATATCCCTAATTGTATATGATAATGCAGACCATGCAACAATGCTGGAACAAAGCATGAGATGATAGACCCACATCACAAACTTTAAAATGAAAATCACACAGCAATGCAAATACTATTGCTCCATACCTGTATAAAGTTCTGTAAAAATAGACAAAAACCAGAAGTTCAATATATTATTTCGGTACATTTTTTCTCTTAAAATATACAAGTTTATAACTACTAAAGAACGAAGATATGTCCATATGTCTGTATCTGTGCATTTCACATTTCAACATAAAGGCATGCGTCACTCTTTCTCAGAAAATTAAAGAAGAATGTTAGTAAGGAAAACAATTAACACAAATTTATTTCCTACTGAAATATATGGGAATGTTTTTCTTTTCATTCTTTTGTCTGTGGTTACTACATCAGAATTCAACAGAAATTACTAATACATGAAGAAAACTTACAGGAAACTGGTATCAAACTCAGATTTTTCTTACAGCCTAGGACCTGTGAGTGTCATTTTCAGATATAGTAATGGCCACCTTTAGTTCAGGTGGCCAAACCCTTCTGTGTTTTGAGATTCTGTTTGCATTTTCTTAAAATTTGACAGATTGGCTAGACATTATTTATAGCAGGATTATTATTTTACTACTTTTATTTGTGTATTGGCAGATGACCCTACACCATAAATAGGCCTGCCACATTGAAAAATAAAGCTGCAAACATTTATTTTGCCAGCCACCCCCCCCTCCAAATTTGATAAACTTTTATTTGAGCAACAGCAATGCCCTCATAATTTGTAGGGCAGCCTGGGAAAACGTAACCATGTTTAAAGTCTTCAAAAAATTGTGATTTGCACATACTTTCTGGAAAATTAAGGCACAGATACATACACATTCTCATTTGCAATGAATATACCTTGTATCGTCTTCATAACTTAAATCTCCCTGTAATGAAGGTTCTTGTGCACCATTCTCACAGAATCACTAATGAAATTCAAACCCCTTGTCTGATGTAGATGACTGGATTACACATGCAGTATTCCCAGAGTACTCATGGCTAAAAGGCTTAGAAAATTTTTCTTGTGGGTCCAGATGTGTCCCAAGGTGCAAACTGAAAGCAGAGCTGGAACTACAATGCATACCTCACTGAATTTGTATGGACAGAGTTAATCAGCCAGGGCTTTCAGAAATGCCTTTGGGTTCTTGGTGCTGTTCTGGAAGGCCTTGTCATATCTGCCAGACCCTCATGGATATCTAACATACCCAAGAGTGTCTAAATTAACACTAGAAATGGCTAAGCAAAAGACTTGCTCTCTGAATTGTTTTGTTTTGGAGGCAGAAGCACCTGAATTTATGTATCTAGATGGCAACTTTTAGAAACAATAGAAAGATCAGTAGAAACACGAGAAAAAATTTCCAAAGAAGTTTTGTAGTGACTTTATAGATGAGCCAACAGCAAGTCTCAGGTCATACTGATTTCCACTTAGGCATTGCATGGCCTTTTAGACCAACCTTTTTCTTTATTCCTTAGAGACAATGCATATTTTCTAGGTAATATAACACAAATGTGGCCACTCTGCTTCTCTACCCACAGAATAGCTCCTATGTGATGCAAAGTGCCCTTCATAGCTCTATGCACCAGTTTCTTTTTTCCCCTAAATAAAATTTTATTTGGCAGTCAGTGTCAAGAGAGTGGCAAAACCAGATATAAACTGATGTTGAACAGGAGATATTCTTTTATGGTCTAACACAGAGATATGCTAGAAAGAGCCACAGGTCTTGCAAAACTGCCTTTTTGCATGGGTCTTGGCACAGGAAAGACAGATTTGGCCTATGAGCACTGGAAAAGTAATTGCTCCATTATCTCTACTCTATTTTTTTTTTTTTTTTCCTTCATGAGCACTTACATTTCTTACTTATTATCTGTTTTGTAATTAGCTGTTCCCATAATAGAGTGTCCTAGGCTGAAAACTCCATTATTACTCTTGCTTTTCAATAGACTTAAGCATTTTTTTTTCTGCTGAGTTGCCTTTCTCACTAGTTTACTTTCTTTTGCAACATGTTTAATGGCCAATTACCATTTTTGCTTTAATCTTAATTGGAACACATTGGGAGACATGTGTCATTAAGACTGCAACAAATAAGTAGACATTTCCTGAGAACTGAATTTCAATTTTCCTCTACAATTACATATATTTGATTAAGAAGGTCATAGCCATTAGCAACATCTAGATGAAACACATACAGTGCATTTTTGTAAATGAGTCATGTAATAATTTGGATCAAATGCTAAACTTCTTTGCTCTATATATTAAAAACAAATACTAAACAATTTTTTTTTTTTTTTTTTTTAAATAAAAGAGGAAATATTCATGTCACCTCTTACAGGTCCATCACATATCAAATATACAATCTCTACCTGAAAGGGACATTTTCACACTTTGTTCTTCCCTGAGCTTTCTTTGGGAACAGCAGAATACTGGCACAGTCCATGGGTCACAGAAATGTTGGTAAAGTAGCTTGATTCACCTTTTCCTTAAAAACCAGTGTAGAAAATGGGGAAAATTCGCAGTTCTGGTGTGGGAGTGCAAGATCTGTTCTTGGTTTTCAATCCCAAGAAGGAATAAAGCAGCCTTATAAGACCTATTATATTTTCTTTAAACATTAGCTGTTCCAGAAATTGTAGTGGGATCATTCTCCTTTTGCATGCTAAGAATGTTGAAAAGCAGTGTGCCTGATACAGGAATGATCCCACTTTGCTACACTCTCAGCAAGGACTGATGTCTAATAGTTATGACTAACTTCATTGATGTGGCTATGCTACTCCACCTGTAAGACATATGAAGACTTAAAACTAAGGAAAGCAAATAAAACTGTAGCAATCCAAAAAGACAGTTCTGATTTTTCTGGCACAGATGGAAGAATATAGTGGGTATGTTTCACCCTTATAACAAAATAAATAGCTTAAGACAAAACATGTAATTTGCTAAATTATAATGGACAACAGCAAGGGACTGAAAAGTATGGTAGGTTTGAGGTTTGGAAAAAAATATTTTTTTACTCCTTAGCATAAAACCATGAGAAGTCTTTCTCTCTTTCACTGAAAATTAAAGGGCATGTAGATTGCAAAATATGATCATCATCAACTTCTGCTTCCTGTTATTTTCTGTAAATAAATAGTTGCAGGTCTGCATTTAACATGCTTCCACACGGAAGGGACAGCATGGATATAAATATAGATAAAATATAGATATAACTTTTATTTATAGATAAAATATAACAACGGGGACTGTATGATTTACTAATTGCACTATTCTTCAATTATGTGTAATTTTTTAATGGAATAAGACAGTATTTTCTGATAGAGACATGGGAGCTTTCATTCTACCTTCCATGAAAATGTTAGGACCCCTAAATGAGTTACAATCTCACAATATGTTTCTCGTACACTCCGCTCTCTTCTGAAGCATTTAATATCAATTCTCTAATAGCTGTGATTCTATTATAGAAAGGCGACAATTGTAGAATCAATATCATAATAGTGAAGTTATAATAATAACTCCCCAGCAAGGATGCTATAATGGAATCAAGCTCATAAGAGGGCTGAGAAGCCTGCTTAACACTGTAATAGATAAATTACTGCCAAAGAATGGCAGTGATAATATATTGGCAAGAACTGTAGCTGAATATTCCTCTAAGCTGTTTGTCTCAGTTGCTAATATTAAAATCTTTAATTTGTTCTGCACCCAAATCAAGTTTGTCTTCCTTCATGCTCCCAGTTCCAGTAGTTACTTTGCCAGTAGGGAATGCAACAGAAAACCAGCTGATCCCTTTTCTCTGTTTCTGAAAATATTAACTTCAGAATGTCCTCTGATAAAAAATGTCCAATGTGCATGACTATCAGTGTTGTACCTCAGATACTATAGAAAGTGAATGGAAGAGGGAAACATTTCTACAATAGTAGCATATTTGCGGGGACATATTTGCATTAGAACCAAGGAGAAGCAACTATACCAGATAAGTACTTAAGTTAAATATGGCATGAAAAGAACATTACACTACAGGATGTTTAAGTGGTAAATAGCATTTCAGCATTTAAGCGTGAGTGGTAATAGAAATTTATAATATGCAAGTCGGTGACAGAACAATAATGACAGCAGACAGAAACAGAGAACTGGACTTTAAGAAGTGGACTGTTATATTGGGGTAATTAGAACATACAAGTACATACAGTATTTGTGACACAGATAACTGTATTATAAATGGCAGAAGTATATTATATAAATCTAGATGGTATTATTTTTTCTCCATTTGACCTCACTTACAACACACGCTCATTGAGGCTCAATAAATTCTAGGATTTCTGTGTGGGTTTAGACAGGAATCTCTTCAGTAATAACATAATCTAGTACAGATTTTTTTTTCTTTAATCGAGTCTTGAGCTTCCTCCAAATCAAGGTCAAAAGAGTTATGATATAAAGGTATATGGACTTTGAAGTGCATTATTTTATACCTTATCAGGAATACAGGTAAAGCTCTATGAGTTTGGAAAACAGAAAGTCGATTTTCTCCTCCACAGGACAAGGAATTTGGCTGAAATAGGATGAAAATACTTCAATTATCATATTTAGCAATTAGAACATTATTAGGAGTTGACGAGGATGTTATTTCATATCTGGAAGTCTTAAAAGTTTCTTCACTTTTCTTTTGAATTATACATAGATGAGCTGCTAGTTCTCTCAAGCTGCCCAGCTGAATATTTGGGAAAAGTTAAAGGTAGCAATTTCAGTGGCAATAATTCCAATGAAATACTACAATATATAGAAAGACCAGTGATCAAAACTAGCTATGAGGAAATCCTCTGTCAGGGGAACACTGATGGAGAGGAATGTCTTACTTTTGTCACTGTTAGGGTTACAGCAACTGTGACAGAAGAAGTACTTCTCCAGTGCTCTCCGTGCATTGACTTTACCATGGAAACTGGATTTTCTAAAAAGGTTTGTGCCCACAGGAAAACTAAAACTTCATTCAGAGATCAGACTTGTGGAGTTAATTTGCACAGCCTGGACTGTCAGACATTTGAAGAAAAATCCAGATATATACCACTGCCCAAGCATCACTGTTCTTAAAAGCTCTGGATGTCTTCCATGATTCTATGGCAGCCAATGGAATGAGTTAAAACATTTTGTCAAAGTAGACAAATCCATGCTTACAAAAACTCCAATCCAACAAAAACTCACAAGAAAAATACAAATACATATATGACTAATGTAAAAGTTTATTAAAATATAAAAGTACCTATTCAGGATATCAAAAAGTTTGCAGCACATAAAAATGAGAGGTAACTATACTTGCTCTCAAAAGAAGTGAAATTGAAAGAAAGCAAAAAAGTGAAAATTTGTTTTTTTAACAAGAAGAGGGAATAAAGCTGAAGAAAAGGGAAAAGGGAAAGATCTAAACTTTCTGATCATAATCTTTCATAGTCTCCTTGTCAAAACAAACAAATGAGAATAATCAAGGAAATCAGGAAGAAAGAAAGATACCTGTATGCAAACCAGTTTCCATACATGGAATCCATTTCTAGCTTAATGTGACAGGGCTACCTTTTGTATGAATGCACCTGAATATCCAAATAATACTCTGAATTCCTTAATTCTGAATTCTATATAGTAGAAGTTTGCTGTACACATCCTGATCAACTATTATATTATATGTTCCTAATAGTGGTGCATAACCTTCAAGTCAGATTTTGTGATGGGAGAATCAAAGCATTACAATGTATTATAGAAATATGACTTCAGGTTGCTTTTCAAGTAAATAACAACATTCATAACATAGCATGGATACTTTTCCACTGAGAATAACAGAAGAAGCAAAA
>KL265800.1:0-15786 GCA_000699545.1 Podiceps cristatus | reverse complement strand
TAGATAAATAAATAAATATTTTTTTAAAAAAACAGATATTCCTATATAACTTCTACCATTAATATAATGCGTTTACTTTCTGAATAGAGCAGTTCTGTAATCAGTAATTAGTTCACATAAAGTTATTCATTACAGTAACATGAATATTTCCAAATAATTAGAAAACATAGTTTAACTATGCATTATGTTGGCTTACTGTGAATCTGTTAAAGACTACATTTACAGTAGTTTAATACTAAATAAACAGATGATGTGAAACTGAGGTAGAGTTTTCATATGAAATTAATTCTGCTGTTATTTATACCAACATAAATCTAGGTATATTACTATAAGAATTTGATCTTGAAAGGTGCCAAGTAAATAAGCAGTTTCAAAAAATCTTTTTTTTCAACAACAATCTCATAGATTCTAGACATCCTGTATCAAGAATATTATGTTTTCAGGGGATCTCAGTTATAATTTATAAACTTCCTAGCAGGGTTTAACTTTTCCATTAAGAGCATTAGACACTGCTAGCTTCTTGAAGGATGAGTTCAGAAATGTTGACTTTCTGAAATGTTAATCACTTCACTTAAATATCTAAATGAATACCAAAGTCATCTGAAAATCTCTCTCCTTCTGAAACAATTACTTAAGAGATCAGTATTTCTAACCATGTACTGAAAATGATTTCACATCTTTCTGAGCAGTGGCAATTCTGATACTACAGTACTCATTTACTTGCTATTATCCTAGATTTTATTCAGTAGAATACAAATTAAAATGACAAACTAAATTTTGATCATTAACTAAAATAATAAGAACAAACATTAGAGCTCACTCTTTTCTCATGAATGATGAATTTAATGCAACAATCTTCCCTAAAGGGGAAAAACCCTACTGTCTCAAAATACCAAGAAAATTGCCTTTTAATGATTATTGTGGAATCCTAAGTATGTATCATTATATTGAACTGCGGGAGGACAAATGTGTTTATATTTAATTTATAAATCAACAAGCACCTTTAATTGAGATTGTCACCAGCTAGATTTGCTCAAACACACCACACAATTTGTTATTTTAAATTATTTTAGCAGTGAGTGTTTATAATGAAACCCCCAGAATTTCTACAAAAAAGTTCACAATAAAGCTTGCATTTTAAGTGTATTTCCTTTAAAAGCATCAACAGAAATAATAACACACAATTTATGGATTGCAAGGTAGCTATAAATTGTTTTCTGAGGATGAAAATATAATTCAAGAGAATGCCATGACCAACCAGATTAGCGAGAAAAATGTGTAGAAAAGCAACCTATCTTTGTGAATGGCAGCTTAATGGGCATATGCCTCTCATTTTGTAAATAATTTTATTCCGTTAACAGATTTTAAAGTATCCATTTTGATTAATAAATGAACACTCCTAGTAGATGTATAAACAAAGTTTACTTCCCATTACTTGCAGCCTAAGGCATAATTGGCTGGTCACTTTAAAAGCTTTGTTTGAGAAAATGAAGGACTAATAATGCTGTAGGAAGAGTGAAATGAGTTCAGACAATTGACAGAAATGCTTTCTAAAGTTAATTATGTTTGCTTTCCCTTCTCCCTTGGTGTTCATTACCTTTAAACGGAGCCACACATTGGCAGAAGTAATTACCAGGTTGGTCAATGCAGGTGGCTCCGTTCTTGCAGGGAAATGAAGCACACTCATCTATATCTGTTTCACATCTTGCACCTATGAAAAGACAAAAGATTTGAACATTTAGTAAGACAGTCAGGTGCCAATTTCTAATTCATTTGCACCACAAGAATCTCAAGCAACTTGTAAGGGGAAACTAACATAAATCAGCCAAATAAAGAGCCACACATGCTAATGTCAACATCCATTTAATTCTTATCACCACAAATACATAACAACTTATTTCTGAGTTGCTAAATGGTAACTAATCTTCCCTCTGTGTGGAAGCTTTGAAGGCCTTTTTAAATGCAGAGTAATTTATCTTCTGGTATTTAGTTTACAGATGGAGTCAGTGTTCCGGTTTGTTGGAATGCAAATGAAATATTAGACCAGGGCAGATAAAGAGAAATGAGAAGGGAACACAAGCAAATTAGTCAATGATGTCTTAATAGAGGCTTTGTGGACTACCTCATTGTGGAAAACAAGGTTTACTATGAATATCACTCACCAGTAAAGCCAGGTAGACAGATGCATTCGTAGCCACCAATAAGGTCTGCACATGATGCATTATGAAGACATGGAGAAGAGTGACATTCATTTATATTTGTTTCACAAGTTGTGCCTATAAATACATAATCGGGTAAAGAGGAGAGAAGTTACTATATAGCACATCTAGTTAAACACCAACATTTATTTTAACTGAATGTAGATCACATACAGAAATCTATTTGACACCATTTTTATATTCAAATTGTGGATCTATAACAGTATGTTGATATTTTTAATGTTTAAGCTATTCCCTGATTTTCCCAAAAGATTAAAAATACAGTCATTGGATAGATTCCTAAGGCTTAGAGCAATTTTCTTATTATATGAATATGGAAGAATAGAAAATAAATTACATTAAATATAGTACATTGCATTACAATGACATGAGAAGAAATATTCCTTGTGATCATGACTCCAGAGGGGGGCCACGAAGATGATCCGAGGACTGGAGCACCTCTCCTAGGACGACAGGATGAGGGAGTTGGGGCTGTTCAGCCTGGAGAAGAGAAGGGTCTGGGGAGACCTTATAGCGCCTTCCAGTACCTGAAGGGCCTACCGGAAAGCTGGGGAGAGGCATTTTAGAAGGGCATGTAGTGATAGGATGAGGGGGAATGGCTTAAAACTGGAAGGAGGTAGGTTTAGATTAGACATTAGGCAAAAACTCTTCACTCAGAGGGTGGTGAGGCACTGGCACAGGCTGCCCAGGGAAGTTGTAGATGCCCCCTCCCTGGGAGTGTTCAAGGCCAGGCTGGACGGGGCCTTGAGCAGCCTGGTCTAGTGGGAGGTGTCCCTGCCCATGGCAGGGGGGTTGGCACTAGATGATTTTTAAGGTCCCTTCCATCCCAAACCATTCTATGGTTCTATGATAAGGCAACAGATGTAATCCCAGAGAAATGGAAAAATAAATCCGATGTAGACAAGAACAACATTTTTTCTAGTCGAGACTATAGCTAACATAACCACATAGCTATTTTAAGTATAAAAATACTCTATTGATAATATTTCTGAATGACCCTAATTTTTTATCATTTGGAGAATAAATGAAAAATGACATCAATTGCAAGATTTGGGAACTTTAAAGAATTTTAATAAGTAAAAATGCAAGTCACAGTTGTTCTGAATATAACCAGCAATAGAAATTTAGTATTTTTCCCTGTGACATTTAAATTATACATGGGTTTGTAATGATTAAAAATCCATGATGTTTAAAAAATTATGCACCAAAAAGGAAATGGATGCACTTTAAAATCCTAATCTGAGCTGAAAACAAATGCAGATATTAATGCATCCACTTATCAAAGTGATTACATTTTTCATATAAATTTCACAAATATGCCAAGAACAAAACAATTCCCACACTCAATTCTATTCTATGAAATCTGCCAAAAGTTTAAAAAGCTTACAGAAAACAGTGTAGTATTTGCAAAATTTCACTGAACCCCACTGATTCATTTTCAACTGCCAAGCCACCGGCCAGCAGAAAACACCTATTTCCATTCTGTTATGAAAACAAAGTAGGTAACTTTAACCAAGATGTAGTTACGCTGACGTTGCATGTTAATAACTTCACATGACACTAAAATAAGTATACATGCATTTCATTCAATATGTTAAAAAAAATGGTGTAAAACTCAAAGTAGATTTACAAAGTTATAGTTATATGGGTTTTTTAATACCTTGAAATCCATCCTGACAGATGCAACTGAAGGCATTCAGATGATCAACACAAGTAGCTCCATGGTGACAAGGGTCACTAAGACACTCATCCACCTCAATCTCACAGTTATTACCTGGAAACAAGTGAAGGATTCACTTCATTAGGAACATGCCACTGGTGAGTCACCAGTGCAAGCAGCAACAACAAAATGAAATAACTGAGGTTAGGTACGGGGAACTTTTACCAATGAGCCATAAATTGTCTTTGGGGAATTCATTTCTTGTTGATTAAAGGCAAAAGTGAAATGTATATATAATATACAATGTTCAACAAAGATCTGATGGGAGTTTTATACATTTATTTATAGATGTACTCAAAAAACCATGTATTCTCATATTTTAAGGGCAGTAAAGTCTTGAATTTTCCTGAAACATCACAAAAGTGTAAGTGTGGTTTCTAAGACTAGATATTAAAATATCACAGTCCTTTTCTAGAATATTCTTTTTCATTTATCAATTTGATTGGCTATGAAGAGCTCCATTATGGCCAAATATTTTAATATTTTTTTTTTGGGAAATGAATAATCAAAAAGTTAGATATTGCCATATATTTTTAAATATGTGGAGGAAAATATTATAGCTGCAGCTTTCTAGTTGAGAATGATGTACCTAATATTTTTTCTAGCCTTCAAGGTAGAACAAAGCTGAGAAGTTATTTATTTGCATTTTTTTATTTGAATTATCCAAACAGATGATAAAGGCCTCAAATTTTCTATTACTTTTGTCTAAAAGATAGGTAAAAAGTTCCCGATTCAGAGGAGTTTTGAAGGCTTTATTTGGCCACAGAAAATATATGAACTAAAAATACTAATCAACTGCAATGTAGATATAAGACTTGTAAAACTGATTTTAATCTAGTCAGACTCTGCACTAATGACAATGACCTGCAGGGTAGGTTTAAACATGAGTAGTTAAACCTGCCCAGGATCTTGAATGCATATTTGGCAGTTGAGGCCCTTATTACTGCAGCCTTATTGATAAACCAAGGCCAACTTATATATATCCGGGAGTTGCAATCACATCAGAGTAAGACAGACACCGTTTCTAAAATAGTATAAAGTATGAATTATTGGAGTGGAAATGGTCTGTTGTAGTCACTGTTCTTGCAGCTGAATACTCTTACGCAGCCAAGTACTTTGTGTGCCAGGAAACAAAAGTTGCCTCAGACAGACAGATAACTTGTATCTATTGCTACTTTTGAATAACCTCCTTTTCTGTGGTTTGGGACTGACTTAAACAGATGTTAAACAACACTTTCCTTTGAACCCACCTATAAAACCAGGTGCACAGAAACAAAGATAGCCATCCAGTTTGTCTTTACAGATGCTGGAGGCTCCACATGGTTGTGACAGGCAAGCAGCAACAAACGCTTCACAAAACTGACCAGTAAAACCTGATGAAAAATAGAGAAGACACAAAATTATCACATTTATCACATTATTATCACATTTAGTCTGAGAGAACAGACCATAGAGAGACCAATTTTGCTAAGTACTTTTGTGTTCTTTTATTTCAAAATTTTATTTAAGATAGAGGAAAATATTCCAGTTTCTTTGAAAATTTTATTTAAGATAGAGTAAAATATTCCAGTTTCTTTGAAAATTTCAGTTTCATATACAAAATAATTTTAAAAGGAACAAAAGAACTGAATGATAAAGCCATACTTGCAATAATAATAATAAACATTCAAGATACAACAACAGGTCGTCAAGGGAATTTGGTAGAATTTCAGTTTCCTCAGGTGGTTTTATGCATGTATTCCTCACTTAATGAAATATCCGTAAGCACACTGTTGATAAAAGCCTTCTCAGTTTTAGTCTAGTGTTCTGTACACCACACTAAGAAAACATTGTATGTTTACCAAGCCAAAAAAGAAAATTGTCCCGATACATTCTGTTATAAAGCAGATATTAGAAGATCTGACAGGTTTGGCAGCTTTATTGTTTTTTTGAACCAGTTAAGTTATAGTTAGTAAAAAAAAATAGTTAGCCTATAGTTAATAAGAAGTCTAATCTTGTGAAACACAGAGCATCTATGATTCCTGTTGAGGGCTACATATGCACAAAATTTAGAAAAGAAATTCAAGGATAAAATATGAATCTACATTTTACAGTTAAGGCATGGTATTATAGTTTCTGAAGTCATCATGCATCAAGAAAATCACATATTCATTGATGACAGTACCTTTAGTTTAGAATATACACAATAAATAGTTGCAAATAAATATTCTTTGTTTCACTGAAAAATAGTTGTCTTCCAGCCCAATAAATATTTTAACTTAATTGATATAAAGCAATTAAAAATCAATCATTGTGTGTGGAGCTAGGCTCTAAGTGCTGAATATAAATGCTAGGTTTCAAATTTCAGACATTTTTGTTGTAACTTTTGTCATAAAAAAAATCAGTGACTTAAAGTATAAGAAGTATAGTTTTCTTTTCTCCGATTAATGGAACACTTTAAAAGTTTCTAAAGATTTTTAGATTCTTGCAAAAATAATGTTCCAGCAAAGATCAAAAGAGACTGGACCAATTTATTTTAATTTAACAATTACAGCATGAAAAGCCACTAAAGACTTAAACCAGAGATTTGGTTCAGTGAGCTAAATATAATTAATTCCAATGTTCTACAAACTTGGATACTAAGTCTGGCTGAAGATCTGAACTTCACATTTCATTTTAAAAAAGATTTATAAAGGAATGTTGTGCTTCAGTAGCATAGGTATTGCCAGAACAGATTCTAGTGTTCCATAGAGTTGCCCCATATCTGACCTTGAATTTATCAACATTTTACACAAGGAGAAAAAGGAAGAATCTTTGGTCAAAGATGTTCAAACAAATCTGTATTCCTACAGTGTACTGTGATAGCTTTAAAGGCTAAACATAACCCTGTTTTCATAGCATTTATTAAGTGCAGATCCAGAGTAATAAATTATTACAGAATTTTAAAAGTTCAATCCTGCTTGCAGCTAGTTTAGCGTAGTCTTCAAGTTGAAGAAAATATCCTTAAGGCATGACTGAAGAGCTCCTAATCTGGAAGATTTTTTTTAGGTTTTTAACAGTTGTTCAGATGAGGTAAGACAGCAACTTCTGACCATTAGGGTAAATTGCTGAAACATATTGCTCTTTAGAAATCCTAGCTTGTGCAACAAGCCTTTGAGGCATAAATACAAGACAATACATATTAAAAATGCCCTACACATGCAGTCACTTTGGTTTCTAAATCAGTAGATGCAGAAAGGTGTCTTCAAGCTACATTTCCAATCCGTTCCAAACACCAGCTGTGCAACGTTCTCACACAGCTGAAGTTTTCCTCCCTGTTGATTGCTATTAAAAATTTAAGCATCTCTCTCATTTTTGCCTTCATAAATAGAAGTTAACATCTGCTTATGGAAGTAGTACATAAAACTAATATAGAAAATGATGATGAAGTAAAATGGAAACACTAATCAATAATCATAACAGTTACACACAGATGCATGTATAACTGTTATATGTGGTTATGTGACTGTCATCCAAGTGGAGATACTAAATACAGAAAAGCCAACATGTGGGTTTTTCTTTTTTTTTTTTTGACAAACTGAAAATAAATATTCATAATAACTTTATAGATTAGAAATAAAGATCTTAAACTATGTATGCTTTTATTTCTGGTTTTTTAATTATTTATCAAAGTATTGCAGTATGGACAAATATATCTGAAGTTACTATTCTAAGTTGAAGAACAAAGGGTAGTGGTTTCAGGGCCCAATTTTAACATTAAACATTTTTTTTTTTGTATAAGGTTTTTCATCAAAACAGATTCAGCAGCAGTACTTAAGAATATACAGAATATATAAAAAGAAATGAGCAAGTCTCACTTTATTTATCTGCTACAGACACTCAAAAGATACTTCATGAATTTAGGTAATGGACATTTGGCAGCAGAGTATTTTTTATTTATTTTTTTTTTTTTCAGAAATGCTGCATTTACATTC
Organism: Podiceps cristatus; assembly: GCA_000699545.1. Classification (NCBI taxonomy): domain Eukaryota; kingdom Metazoa; phylum Chordata; class Aves; order Podicipediformes; family Podicipedidae; genus Podiceps; species Podiceps cristatus. The sequence goes on along the minus strand of KL265800.1, from coordinate 7,894 downwards.
TTCAGACATTTCTTTCTGACAAACCCAAATGCCTCATGACAAAAGTGATTTTTACTAGTCAGAGCGTGACACTTAGACTCTCCGGGGAGATCATTGCATTGTGATCCATTCTGACATAGTCCAGCCACACAGTGATTTATGGCAATTTCACTACATGGCTCCTTATATTCTGAATGGCAGGTACATCTGAAGCTATTAACTGGAACCGCACATTAAGGATTATTGTCAGGGCCAGCAGGATTTGATGTGCGTTCATTCACTCTTATTGAAGAAATGTTACTTCTGGGGAAAAAGTTATATGGTTCCTGTTAAAATTGCAGCCAGGGAAAACTTAAACAGACTGAAAGAAACAAATGTCAGAATTTATTATATTCATTTAAAACCCGGGCAATATTTTCACTGTCATTAAGATTCTTACATACTAATGGGTTGCTAATTTCTCGTTATTTGCACTGGATGTGATAATCATAACATACAAGCCATTTTATTAGTTTGATTTTTGAGACAGAGTGATTATTACTGTTTTTGTCATTCAGCACCTATCATAATGAAATCGTACTTTTGCTTGCGTCCTCTAGAATTTCAAATATAAAAATTGTACTTATTGCAAAAATTATACAAAATGTAAAAAATGTTCAGCTAATAATAGCATAGTTGAACAAAATAGAGAAAGGGTAATAGATAAGAAAAATCATCATTTTTGGATGAAAGACAGGGAAAATGCTGCTGTTGCTACAGACAATACAAGAAGAAAGTGTTTTAGGGTGATCATCTGCTCTAATAAATAGATGTGATTGTTGTATTGAAGGAAGCAGTCACAACTATAAAAGGCACAGTAAAAGATACAGTTTTCTCTGTTGTAGCCTTCTTGTGTATATGGTTTCTGGAACTCAGAGATCAAAACCCGCTAATTCTTAGTAAAGACAATTCAAACTTCAGCAATTCAATTAGAATTAACAGAATTGCTCTCTAAAAGTTTTAAAAACTTCATATTCCAAATTCATATTCCAATGATGCACATGTGTTCTCTAAGACTACTCATTTTCTCAAGCAGACTTCCTGATCTAACAAAGGCCACAGTCTGAAAAATCATATTCTGTTTCTGTGAGAAGTTCAGTTGTCATTTTATTTCCTGGTCTAGCTTGGGGACACGTCAAAACTTGTGTTTATGTACACATAATCTGAAAGAAAGTTAAAGCATGTTGTAAGAATATACTATTATGAATATTTAGGGTGTTTTTACTTCAGTTTCTTACCTACACATTCCATTCCTGAAATAAATAGACAAATATTCTAAAGCAAAATAATTTCAACAGATTTACAATTTTCTGTCATTTAGGCTTGAAGCAAAGTGTTTCAACAGTTTTAAATCTTTTGCAAAGTTTTCTCAACTAAGTAGTAAGTGAAAGAAATAAATCTCCTAGGCCAAAAGTCAGTTTTTATCCCATCATGTCAGCATCTTCTGATGCAATAACATTTCATTGGGTTTTCCTCAAAAACCTCTACTGGCAGCTGAAAAGTCATCATTAGAACTCACTTTGAATTGTATGTTATGTTTTTCTGACAGAAGACTGAAAAAATATTTTTTTCAGGAAAAACTTTTATGCATCATTTAAGCTCAATTTAGTCTGGAGAAGAATCTTAAATAGCAGTCAATCCACCTTCTACTTACCACTCACTCACTTTGGTATCAACAAATACATGTGCATTTTAAAATATTCTTCACACCACAGAAGTTCTGCCTCAGTCATATTAGGTTGTTTACTGCAAACACTAATGTGACAATGGTGGCAAGTTGGTGTACCTGTCACAGGCAACAAAAGGAGATTTCATCTAGGGTACAGGTAATATCTTTTCTCCAAGATGGATTTGCTCTAAGATAATTTCTGATTCAGGTAGTTCCTAGTGGACAGACCTCACAGGTAGACCTTTCAGAGCCAGAAGCATACCATATGTGAGCCTGGATCCACCTGCCTGTCTGGACCTCTTCTGGGCTTTTACTAAGCTGTTGTCCCATTTGTCCTAGTCACCTCTGTGCTGAGGCAGAAATTCTTGACACAGGTGCAGTAATTTCCTTCCACTGATGTATGTGCAGGTGCTGCTCGACCCTGGAGACTCGTTTTTACCTATACATGCTTCAGTTCTGCTCCTACACAGGAGAGTTAAAGGGCATTGTTATTTCCGTTTCATGAATGCAGTCCATTGTGGAATCAGACTGAAATTACAGGTTAGTATCAACTCTGTGTACCTGAATGTAAATTATCTGGCATATTTACAAACTAACAAATTGTCAGATTAAACTGAGCTCTTTAACAGTAACGAGCTGTTCTCTTACAGTTTGGTCACTACTTACCAAACATTAGTGGTTTTCTGATAATAATCTTAATTCACCAACAAACTGTAGCATATAATGACTTTTTTTGTGTTTCGTGATAAAAAACTGAATACCTACAGCTCCATACAGAGGCATAAATCCTTTAGAGCAATAAATATTAATAGGCTTTGGGAGATAGGTAATGGCAACGCACACATTCCAGTCAGGTCACATGGTGACTCTGTATGGCAGGTCTACATCTTAACACCATGTTTTGAAGTACTGTGTTCAGCTAGGTTTAATTTATTAATTTTAATCAACTTTTATTATTCATACAGGGAATATGATGGCAAGGCAGGCAGGGCACAACCTCACTGGAACGGGTTGCCCAGAGAAGTGGTGGATGCCCCATCCCTGGAAACATTCAAGACCAGGTTGGACGGGGCTCTGAGCAACCTGGTCTAGGTAGTGGTGTCCCTGCTTACTGCAGGGGGGTTGGACTAGATGACCGCTAGTGGTCCCTTCCAACCCAAAACCTTCTATGATTCTATGATTCTATGATTCACTGATAAGTAATACAGTCCCACAGTACCCAGACAAGAAGAGCTGAGCAGGTCCAGTGCTGGTAACCAGGGTCTGCCATGGCCCAGTGATGACCAGACAGCCTGCAGTGACAAGATAGGTCTGAGATGAAGCTGGGAAGTCAAAGTCAACAAGTAAAGGTCAGATTGGCAGGAGCCTGCTGGTACAGTCTGACATATGGCAGGGAACTACATCACTACTTACACAAGCAGAACTCCTAACCAAATATCTCAGCATGGAGATTTCCTTTTCTACAACACCAATATGTTCCTGAATCCCATTCAGCTTCAATTCTCTGGATCTTTTTTTTTTTTTTTTTGCAGATGACTACCTGATTATTTCAAATTTTAAGACTGCCAAAGACGTTGTGTCTTCGCTCAACTGAATCTGCTTTCTTTTCCAGACCTTTACTAGAGATTTTGCTTGTTTCTGTCACAGATTGGTGCCACCTGCAAGCTCAGTCACAATATTCCCAATTGCATCATCTAGGTCATTGATGAAGATCACTGATGAAGAACATTAGTGGACCTGAAACACTTCCAGTGAAATTCTTTTCCACACTGAACCACTATAATTTTTTACTATTTTTTTTACAGTGAGTTACATGTTCTTTAGTGGTAGTTTCACTAAGACAGTGTTCCCTTAGTTTCATTTTTAAAATGCTGCTGCACACAAGAGGTATATCACCTACTTCTTCCTTGCCCAGGTTTATTACTACCTGAGAACAGAAATTGCAATAGTTTAACAGATTTCGCTCTTGAGAAATCCATGTTACTTAGTGAGCAATTGTCATCTTTTTGTTGGTTTCAGATACTCATAAATAGTTCATTTTTACATTTTCTCTAGTAGTTTTTCAAGAAGTCAAGTTAGACCTGACAGTTCTATACTTCACCTCTGCTCTTTTTTACTTTTCTGTTATTTGACCTATCCACAAGTCAGTAGTTCTCAAATTGCTCTGAATCATTTCTAAATACCACAGATGAAGTTGTGGCCAAACGGACTTTAAAGTATGCATTTTCATCTAAGCATTTTCTAGATTGTGGTTTTTTATGGCCAAACACCTTCTTTTTAGACAGTTCAGTGTAGTTGACTTTTTTTGCTTAAGGTCAAGCAGAAATGATGTTGAAAACTTCTTGACATTGTATGTCAACAACTTTATCTCTTTGATAGCAAGCAGATCGACACTTTCTTTCTCCTAAAGAATTAGCCAAATATCAGCTATACATTTCCTCACATTTTTTTTTTTCCTTTTAAGTGTACTTCCTCTCTTCTTGAATATAGAGCAGAACAGAAGTTTATCTAGAAAGATCTTTTAAATGGAGTGACTTCATAAACTCTGCTGCTAGCGATCTTCAAATTTCCCATAGCATCTCTGACCTTTCTCATACTTTCTTTCTCTTCATTCTTCCCCTGTCTAGAATATCTTTCTGCCTGTGAGGGCTAATGAGTGCATCACTTCTCTCTTAGCAAGCTGACTTGAATGACCATTTCTACCATTTCTTGTCCAACTTCTGGACAAGTTGGACCTTAAACCATACAATTTAATGAGAAGATGTAAGAGAACTATTGTTCTACAGTGTTTTTCTTTTCAAAAAACCCCTCAAACCTAAAAAAAGGGCCATAAAGATCAAATACATCTTCTGATACTATAGGAACATTTTTGTCATTTCCACTAAACGGTGGGTTAGATCTAAAGAAAAAGGATTAAGAACAGAGTCATACTCCATACATCTTACAGAAATATGCCAGAAGACGTATAGCTATTTCAAAAGATGTTTGATTTCTGTACCACAGCAGGCAACTTCAGATTCTCTATTATTTACACTAAGAAGCCACAGAATAAGTTTTTATTCTGACTGTGCTTGCTGTTTTGGAATGTGTCAGACTATCTTATCATTTCTTGGTATGATACATTAGATCAGGACCTTGCAACAGCAGAATAATACAGCCACAAAAGTAGAAAGGAAAACAAAACACCTCATGAAATATTAGCAGTTATCCAATTTCATTTTACCAGAAGGACTGCAAAGTGATCAGTGTTTGTGGCTTCTTTTGGGAGGACATCAAGACATACTGAGAAGGTGATGTGTATCGCAGTACTTGCCTTGTTTCTTATTACCAGTAAGTGATTTATTATGCTTTCCTAGATAATATTTTCTTGTTATTCATATGCAAAACCTGCAGCATTTATGAATTTCCTTATGCATAATGAAAAAAGGGAAAGTAAGAAATTGTCTAATAGAAATAGTTTTGAATTTTCTATATAATTTTTGTTGCATCATCTCATAGATCAGTTTAATATATCACTTAATGAAACATAACTACAGGGCCTAAAAAATGGCAAAACTTCAGCAGATAATCAAAGCTAAGTTCCAGAGACAGACTCCTCTCCTCCCTCTATAAAGGAGTGACTCTACATGCTACTTTGATATTTTTTAAAACAAATTCTGTGTAACAAGACCAAAATAAATTTGAGTTATTTGTTTCCAAATCAGGCAAAACCAGTTAGAATCAAGGCAAAAGCAATGCTACTAGTAGGTCAGTATGTAACAGCTGGCTTCAGCTTCTAGGCCAGTGTCATTTTTTAAACATCAAAAATATTAATCGTTCACAGGAATAGATCAGTAATCTAGAAGTAAAAAATATCTTACCACTCAAATGTTGCTAGTTTAGTTAGAAAATAAAGAAATAACATGCCTTGAGTCTCACCTGATTTAGAGCACCAGTAGAAAGATTAACTCTGGTTAAAACTATGGTGCTCCACCAGTGAGAAAGCAGAAGCAGAGCCATACTTCTTCTTAAAAAAGAGAAAGATGATGAAAGAAAAAAAATATTTAAAAGTTTGTTTCAGAATGCCTGGTTTGTAGAAGTATATTTCTTAGACAACTTTCCATTTTCTTTTTTTTAGGGTTTGTTTCTTTGATTGATTGATTGATTGTTTTTCTCTCTCAGTGATAGTTTACAGGTAGGTTGCACAGGAATAATTCTGCCTGTCTAGAATGAAAACAACTGTCACGTCTTTGTGTCCCTTTTTTCAATGCTGATATATGCAACAGTCATGGTTTAGTAGAGCATATAGGGGATGACTTATGTTTTGAGGGTTTTTTCCTGCTTTAATAGTGTTCTTTGATGCTTCCTTTTAATTGAATTGATTTGTAATTGCTCGCTGGTGTTGCTTACTTTTAGTGATGTATCTTATATATCCAACACTCACTTACTATTGATAGCCTTACCTAATGTATATCACTATCAAAACCTCTCTCTATTGTGTCTATCATGCTATTTTTCCTGAAAAAGAATAGGAAGAGTTTCTAGTGGAAAGAATTAAGATTTAATGAGGAGAACTAGCTCTTTTATTCCCTCAATAGAGTACACAATTAATTCAAAACAGCACCTCCTTTAAACCAATAATGGAGACTAGTGGAGAGAATGTACATCTTTTGTGTGTGTGTGTGTGTGTGCTCAAAGCTTATATTTATTTGACAGGTCTACATAATTTCCAAATATTTAGTATTTCTTAGAAATAATTAGCTGTGAATTTCAATAAATTCCAAATACATGTGATGTACTATGTTTTTATACAAAAGCAATAATAACAGTATAAACAACAATAATAATAATTAATATCTATTTTCTAACTTCTGATAACTAAACAAAATTTAACTCAGCTTAACACCTCTGAAAAAAAAAGACCAGTGAAATACAAAGCTCAGTAAAATCAGCACAAGCAGCGGGCAGTGTTGCTGTTCTCCATCAGTCACTTTTCTGAAGCATTGCCTGCCTTTCAGAATTCATGTGGCAATAATAAGGACATAAGAGGATGAGCCCCCCATAGTGTGATCTGACACTGGATTAAATAAAGGGCTCTTCAGTGCAATATTCTTACTTTAGAGATAAATTAAATTTGTTACAGTAAGTAAGTTCAATGACTTTATTTGAAACAGAATGGATTCTGAAGTGCAACAGAGAGTTTGGCATGCACTTCTTCAGGAATTTAAAAGCTTTTTAATGTAAAATTCAGGAAGACAAATGAGAAAAAAACCCAAAACTATATGTTAGCCTGCTATTCATGTAATTCATGGTATTAAGCTTGGCATATAATACAAAACTAAAATTTTGGGTTTGAACTATTTCTTAGAATTTGCTGATAAGCAACCTGTTGGACAGAGAGAAAGGACACAGAGAGAGAGCACATTCCCTCTCATCCATCATATATTTTCTAGTTTATCTTTTGTAACTTCCAAAAATAACATATGATCCAAATAGGATCCTTCATTTCTTATCAAATTCGAACACCATATGATACCAGATGAAATGGAAAATCCCCATTGTTTCTAGTAACGGGTAAGTAGGAAAAAAGAAAAAAGGTAGGTGATTAAAACCTATAAAGCAACAGCTATAGACTTTTATTGAGAACAGCCATGCAGAGAAGTACTTGGGGGTACTGGTGGATGAAAAGCTGGACATCAGCCAACAATGTGCACTCATAGCCTGGAAGACCAACAATCTCCTGGGCTGCATCAAGAGGAGTGTGGCCAGCAGGTCGAGGGAGGTGACTCTGCCCCTCTGCTCTGCTCTGGTGAGACCCCACCTGCAGTGCTGCGTCCTGCTCTGGGGCCTCAGCACAGGAGAGACACGGAGCTGTTGGAGCGGGTCCAGAGGAGGGACACAGAAATGATGTGAGGGCTGTTCTGCTGTAAGGACAGGCTGAGAGAGTTGGGGCAGCCTGGAGAAGAGAAGGCTCTGGGGACACCTTATTGTGGCCTTTCAATATATAAAGGGGGCCTGTAAGAAAGATGGGGACAGACTTTTTAGCAGGGCCTGCTGTGTGTCCTGGTTTCAGCCAGGACGGAGCTAGTTTTTGTCTGCAGCAGCTCCTGTGTTTTGGAGTTGGTATGTGAAACAAGGTGATAGCACGCTGCTGGTGTTCGCTGCAGCTGAACGACCAAGGACATCTTGTGGTTTCTCAAGTTTTGCTAACATGCAGGTTCAGACACT
>KL265799.1:31752-42240 GCA_000699545.1 Podiceps cristatus | reverse complement strand
AAGAGGATAATCTATGTAAAAGGAAACTGAGAGTCACATTGGATTGGTTTCTGGGTTTCTAAATTGGTGTTCAAGGGTTGGTTTTGCAGAGATGATAATCCTTCACAGTTGCATTGAGAGATGCTGGGAGCTGTTCTTGACCATACTGGGTATTATATAGTGCTAAGTACTCTGTCAGGAAAAAAAAAAAAAGAAAAAAAAAAAAAAAAAAAGAAAAATACCTCAGGGCCTCTAATCATTCAAACCAAATTAGTGAAAACTGGTCTTTGCTTATTTTATGCAGCAGATCTTCTACTGTGATATAGGGAAATAACCTCCCTCCATGAAGATACTGTGCGAAAAAATTAATTCATATTTCTGAAGCCCATGGATACCACAACAATGACTGCAGTAGCCCAGATGATGAGAGGATTAATATTCCTGTATCCACAGAAGTATTTGAGGAACTAGCTGAAGGTGAGTCCTAAGGGTGAGGGAGAAAACACGTGTATATAAAGCCCTCAGTGCCATCTTAATTCTGGAATTTTCAAGCTTTTAAGTGTTAAGCTTCACAGCCTTGAAAATATCTCTTCTGTTGTTGGGTTTGTCTGTAATAAATATAGAAAGAGACAGAGGTTAAAACGTACATCATTTATCTGAAAGCAGGCTTTGTATTCCTCCCCCTTTGTCTCTGGAGTGATGTCCCTAATGCTTATGTAAAGCTAATATAAGGAAAGAAAACTTGGATCCTTTATCATTCACTGCAGAAAACACAATTATCTATTTATACAGCACAAAATATGAATTATTTACCTGATGGACCACAGTGGCCTCTAAAGAACAATGCTATCTGTCTTGCTAATATATTTTGAACACATGCATGGGGGGAAAAACAACAAAAATAGTTCAAAGTCTTAATCAAATGCTTGCAAATTAACCATACATCAAAATGAGCATATAGAAATCTTTGATTTTCCTTAAAATACCCAAGCTCATTATGTTTTCCTTGACATAGTACAACATTCCAAATACTTATTGACATCAAGCTTTGAAATTTACTTGAAATGTTTCTTTCCAGGATATTTTTTCCCAAAAAATACCTTTAGCACAAATATTTCTATTTTAAAAGTGAGCATTTTTACTTTTAACATTTTCCTGATGCATATTGTGTTATCAGCTTCTACCAGATCCAAAATTGTCCTAGGCAGAAAATGTGTGATTAAAATTAACATTTTTTTTTAAATCTAATTCAGGTGTTAGTTGTTCGGTATATTTGTGGGTGTTTTGCTATATAATTGCAGAGATCCAATAGGCCTTGGCTTCAGGGTATACCATTTATGTAGCCAGCTAAAAGTGAACAATTCAGCTTATTAATTAGTTTAGGCTTATTGGTATAGAATCATAGAATCATAGAATGTTTTGGGTTGGAAGGGACCGCTAGCGGTCATCTAGTCCAACCCCCCTGCAGTGAGCAGGGACACCACTCCCTAGACCAGGTTGCTCAGAGCCCCGTCCAACCTGGCCTTGAATGTTTCCAGGGATGGGGCATCCACCACCTCTCTGGGCAGGGACCTTTCCAGGGATGGGGCATCCACCACCTCTCCTACCTATATCTGGTAGGATATAGCATTTTTAAAAAACTTAGATTCTTAAAGCAGTACTTGTTAATTCAATGAGTATGTAACTTAGAAATAATTGTATAATGCTTTAAAAAAAACTTCCCATACTTGAAGGGAAGATTCAGGTTTGTGTAAACATTTTTAATGATACAGATAAGAAAGCAACAAAATGAGAAGTTATAGTCAATTAGAAAAAGTTCTGGAGTCTGGGGTTTTTTTATCCATATTGTTTTTAAAATGTTACTGCTTGAAGCCTAACTCAAAACTGAGATTTATTTTCCAATAAATCAAATGAGTTACCAAGGGAGTAAGAGGTAAATAAAGCTAACAGGGGCAATTATTACTTAGGAGAAACAACAAAACAAACCATGAGGAAAGAAATAGCTAATGCCAGGGCTCAGAGACTGGAGTGTTTTATTCCTTTTAATAAGTTTCATATTGGTAATAAATCTTATAAAATACTGAACTGTCAACACAGACAATAGGGCTACAGAATGCTAGGGAATTAGTAGATTAACAGAATGACTGAGTTGGAGAATATAGGAAAACTATAACAGAAAATATAATATATATAGTAGAAAAAATAGAAGTTATCAGAAAAGGAAGCTAAAGTCAACTTTTTGTTAAAGATGTTATTGATTTGCAGCAAGTGAAAATGGCCAGATTCAGAGGAAGTGTTCCGTAACATCTGAAAATTCACGTACTCCCCAAATAGGCTGTCCAAAATTGTTGGCATCCAAAGTCTACATCCACTTCTGAAAAATTTTGTTTCAAGCACATTATACATTAAAAAACAACAAAGAAAAATCCAAAACCTGCACAGAGACAAGATCCTGATAATAAAAGGTCTCAAAAAACTGCAACTCCACTAAAATAAAATAACATATAAATAAAAGATAAAGAATGTGAGAAAGACCACTAAAACACCTTGATGTTGTTACCTGATGAGGAATGCACCCTACTGGGACTTTGCTTTGTTCCCTCAGCTGCTACTGGTCTGCTGACTACCATAGGCAAATCACTTCAATGATACGCACTTCAGCTTCCACATCAGTAAATCAGGACTGGCACTTAATCCATTTTGTAAAGTGCTATAACTTCTAATGACGAAATTTTGAGCTGGAAGCTCAGCACTATGGTAAATATGAAATTTTGACATACAAAAATGATTACGCTTTTAATGGAATTGCAAAATATAATTAACCCTCAAGCTTGGTATTATGTGACAAAAGTAATCAAAATGTGTGAAAAATTATCTGGTTTATTGTGTCTTATATCATAATTATGTTTTCTGAAAGTATGCTACAAAACTCAAGGATGGCTTTCTTACCGTTGAAACAATAAACCTCTATAGAGGATTTTTTTCTGTTTTGCTTCAAGCCAAGAGAATAAATTCTATTATGAAAAGCCACAGGGATCCCTTGAACAGGTTGGGGAGCACTGTAGAACCCTTGGAACAGTAAGCAAAGAGGTACTATAAATTGCTGAATTCTATTTAAGAGTGGACCAAAGTAGCAACAAAAATATGGCTTGATGAGAGCAGAGTGTAATTGGGCAAATATTAATAATTGTTTTGATGTTAACTTGGGTTAGCAATCCCGTGGTTTGAGTCATGAAGAATTCAGAATAGCAAAATGCACAAACTACATTACACAACACTTGAGAGAATAAGAGCATTATTGAGGCTGATAGGGAGTAGATAGAGGGTAAAGTCAAGTCCACTGCTCACACCCTACCCATCAGTCCTCTCTCATCACAGAAAGCAATACATTTGGTTAGGCAAAATCTAACCTTCATAAATCCATGCTAATTGTTCCTGGTCTTACTCTAGTCCTTCATGTGAGAATTGTCACCATAACCTTCCAAGCACACAAGATGAGGCTGACCAGCCTGCAGTACCTCAGGTCCACTTTTCTGGCTGTCCTGAAGATGGGTGTGTTGTTTGCTTTTTCTGTTCATGAGGCATCTCTCTCAATCATCATGATATTTGAAAGATGAAAAAAGAGTAGTCATGAAATGACATCAACAGTCTCCTGCTTCCTCAGATGAATCCAACCTGGTGAGAGACCTGTGTAGGTGGTGCCTATGTGGCCCTTACTTAGTATTACTCTACTGTAGGGAATTCTTCAGTTCCTTAGACTACACCACCACACAAGCCTTCTTATTGTAAACAGAGGTGACAAAACCATTGAGTAACTTGGCCTTTTCCGTGTTTTTTTTCAATAGGTTCCGTGTCCCACTAAACAGTGGATCTACATGGTCTGTAGCCTCCCTTTCACTGCCAAGGTACATGTCGGTCTTCAGATCACTTGGTACTTTCAACTCCAGGGAAGGTTTGGCCTTTCTAACTCCATTCCTGTATTCTCAGGCATTTTTCTTAAATTCCTTCTGGAAAGACTATCTTCTGTACACTTGTGTATGTGTGTGTGACCTCAAACAGGCATTCTCCCTTCTGCCATATCTGCTTGACTTCCTTCATACTGTAATGGACCTTAGGGTAAGTTGTCCTTAAAGATCAGCCAGCTCTCCTTGATCCCTTTCCCCTTCAGAGTAGCATAGCACAGTATCATGTCCATGCAATACCTAATCAAGCCCAAGTTCACACTCTTAATTTCAGAGTCTTTAGTTTTGTATTCACTTTCTTCTCCTCCCTCAGGATCTAAAACTCTAGCATGTCATGGTCAGTGCAACCAGGGCTGCCTCTGATCTTCTCAATCTTAATTCTTCTTTATTGTTACTTACAGGTTGAGCAGAAATCATAGCCCAGTCAGCCTATTCAACACCTGAGTAAAAACTAGTACATGCTACAGAAATAGAGATTTCTGGCATATATTGCTTTCCAGAAGATGTTAGAGAGGCTAGTATTCTTCACAAGAATTGAGGACTGCAAACATGAAACTTCTCCATTTTTGAAGATGTCATTCACCTACTCTTTCTCTTGATCAGGTGCTCTGTAGCTGACACCCACCATGACGTCCTCTTGTTGGCCTCCCCTTTGAAAATGCTGCAGAAGCTCCATAGAACCATAGAATGGTTTGCATTGGAAGGGACCTTTAAAGGCCATCTAGTCCAACCCCACTGCAATGAGCAAGGACATCTTCAAACAGGTCAGGTTGCTCAGAGCCTTGTCCAGCCTGACCTTGAATGTTTCCAGGGATGGGGCTTCTACCACCTCCCTGGGCAACCTGTGCCAGTGCTTCACCACCCTCATTGCGAAAATTGTCTTCCTTATGTCTAGGCTATATCTCCCCTCTTTTAGTTTAAAGCCATTACCCCTTGCCCTATCACAACAGGCCCTGCTAAAAAGTTTTTCCCCATCTTTCTTATAAGACCCCTTTAAATATTGAAAAGCTGCAACAAGATCTCCCAGGAGACTTTTCTTGTCCAGGGTGAGCAACTCCAACTCTCTCAGCCTGTTTTTATAGGACAAGCACTTCAGCCCTCTGATCACTTTTGTGTCCCTCCTCTGGCCCCGCTCCAGCAGCTCCGTGTCTCTCCTGTGCTGAGGCCCCAGAGCAGGAGGCAGCACTGCAGGGGGATCTCACCAGAGCAGGGCAGAGGAGCAGAATACCCTCCCTCGACCTGCTGCCCACGCTGCTGGGGATGCAGCCCAGGAGACGGTTGGCCTTCTGGGTTGCGAGAGCATGTTGCTGGCTCATGTCCAGCTTTTCATCCTTCTCAACAGGGCTGCTCTCTATCCCTTCATCCTCCAGCCTGTATTAATACTGGGGGTTGTTCTGACCCAGGTGCCAGACCTTACACTTGGCCATGTTGAATCTCATGAGATTCACACAGGCCCACCTCTTGAGCCTGTCCAGGTCCCTCTGGATGGCATCCCATCCCCTCTCAGCTTGGTGTCATCTGCAAAGTTGATGAGGGTGCACTCAATCCTAGGGTCTATGTCATTGATGAAGATATTAGAGAGTACTGGTCCCAGTATGGACCCCTGAGAGACACCACTCGTTACTGATCTCCATCTGGACATTGAGCCATGGACCACTACCCCTGGATGAGACCATCTAGCCAACTCCTCATCCACCAAATAGTCCACCCATCAAATCCATACCTCTCCAATTTAGAGAGAAGGATGTTGTGGGGGACCATGTCAAAGGCCTTACAGAAGTCCAGATAGATGACATCCATTTGTCTTTCCTAAAATGACTCTATGCACCTATCACAGCACTCCAATTGTGCAAGCTACTATACGACAGCTCCATAATCCCAGAAACATCATAGCTCTGCAACTCCTCAGGGACTTCTGAGTCCTTCCATTTCTTTCACATACTTATGTAAAGGTATTTCAAGGTGGCTTCTGCTCACCTCTCTTTCTCCAGAAGAATATGAGAGACTACCAAGTCATGCCTTCCCATGCACACCTTTCCCCCTGTTCTCCTATTTAAGCTTTTATGTCTGTATTCCAGCAAAGTTAATTTAAGCTCTACTCAGTAAAATAGCAAGCCTATTGGCAAACATGTTCTTGATGTACTTCATCAGGTGGAGTCTGCCTCTTCCCGACAATACTACTTTTCTAGAGAAGGTTCCACAGTGAAGAAGCTGAACAGACCTTCCGCAACACCAGCCATGAAAGGCAGAGCTCATCTACACCGGGGCTTCTATGACCCTCACCTATCCCCAGAATTCCTGTAGTCACTCTTGATCTTGCCAGGGTCTTCATTGGTAGTATAATGGTGTACATATGGCAAAAGAGCAAAGAGTAACAATCTGGGTGTCAGACACTATGCTGAGTCAGGTGCACCTTTCATCTGACCAAGTTTCATCTGCCTGTTATTCTTGCCGCACATCACTGAAGACTATAGCAAGCTCTATGGGGATGTGTGTTCATGTGTGAGCTTTGAGGAAAGGCGAGATGTCTTCATTGCTTCACTGAATGTATTATACCAGTCACACCACTTGTAGTCTGGACACATGGTGACAAAATAAAGAAAAAGTGCCCTGAGAAGGACATCCTTACACTGTCCTTACACAAGGATAAACATGCTTCCCTACTTCTGCTGTGCAAAAAAAAAAAAAAAAGTCTTTCATCACTTGTTCTGTCCCCTCAACAATTCCTTAGGTAATTTCATGTGATGTTCATTGGTGAAAACTTTTCTTTAATGTAAACGTGATTGTATCACTTTGCACTGATTGCATCAAATAAACAATTTTCCAGGAGTTAAATACATTTGATAAGAACATCTACCAGCCTTCTGCCTCGAACTAGTTTTTAAGGATATTCCTTTTACCTGGGTGCAATCTTATGGCCACTTCCATCATTCAAGCTAGTTTTAAATTCACATTCCTATTTTCTGTGAATTTTGTCCAGAAAATATCCTTTATCCTCAGGAAATAAGGAATAGAAACATAGCTAACCTTTGCCTTGCAGCACTGTAACTGCTTCTTTATTTATTTTTAGTTCAGTTATATTAATGCTCAGTAAAAGCTAAGCAAATCCAGATTCCTCAGTTAATGTGTTTTACTTGAAAATGGGAATTATTAATCATTTAGTGTTCAGTCTCACAAGGCTGAGGATGAACATCTGCTGATAACCATCACTGAGCTACTCAGCTGCTGCTGATTGCGTTGCTATCACACTCAGAGCCTGATAAACTGAAGCAGATTATTTAGATCCCAAACTCTTTGCAGTGGGGATTATGTCTGCTTTCTCCCACGCCACATCTATTACAGCAGAGAGCTGACTGGTAGCATTTAACAAATGCTGAGAAAAAGGAAGGGAGCTGCGCCTTAAGGCAGGAGAGAAACTGGATCCATTTTATTCTATAAGGCTTTGCAACAGATGGTTAAGAGATGCTGATCCATAAAGATCATCCCTGTCTGGCTATGGGAGAAGAAGTGGAGATACTTGTCCTCTGGGAACTGTACAGCACAAAGTATCCCTTCAGGTACTTCCCACAGAAACCCATTCAGATGTTTTCTTCCTTCTCACAAAATCAAACTCAGCTCCCAACATTTGCTGTCAAAGGAAAAAGAACAAAAGCATAAAAAAACAAAACCAAGAACCAGCAACCAAAACAAGCTCCGCTCCTTCCCATGGACATTCTTAACCTTTCAGACACTGCCAAGCAATATCAACATTGTATAAGTTTCCTTTTCCTCCTTCCCATGCCCTCTTGCCATCATGTTACACCTCAACCCCGACTCTCACCACTCATTTCATCCATGACACATGCTTGGAAACCTGGGATGTGGGATTTGGCCTGCCTATATAATGCAGCAGGGCAAGCTGGGAACTTCCAAGATGACGCTCGGCCGCTTATTGCCCCACTATCCTGATTCAAAAGGTTATCCTGAGGAAAACAGCTCTGTCCCAATATGGCCATGAGCAAAGGCAGATTGAGTCTGTCTGTTCCCATCTGTGCAGATAAGCCCCGAGAGAGCCCTTGCCTGCATCAGCTTCCCTTCTGGGAGCAAGAGTAACAGGGCTGTGCAAGATCTCAGATTTGTATTTCATGGAAAGGCTTGTGACAGTGAAGTTTGTATGCATTCATGTTCCTAATGAAAATAAAGGTAATGGTATTTCCCAGAAAAATGAAAAAAAATACTAATAAAAATTTGATGAATCTCTCAGAAGTCTGCACTCTGACAAAGTTGATTTTTTATTTAACTTCTATGCTTAAAATATAACATTTGTAATAGAAGAACACCAAAGAAAATGCATTCTGGAAAAAAACAAACAAACAAACAAATAAACAAAACAAACAAACAAAAAAACCTGAAAAACACCAACAAAAGACAAAGCCAAATAAACCACTTACTTTGCTCCATTTTGAGATCGTATTCTGATTTTTAGCTCAGAATTTCACCTGAATGGACAAGTTCCTGGGAAAAGAGCTGGTTTTGATCAAAGGTAATTTTCTGGTGAGAGAAATGTTCTGTTGGAAATCCTAGAGTAACTTTACTGACATATTTAAAATGGCTGCCCCATTCATCAGCTGTATTCAACAGACCATGCCAGACGTACTGAACTTGATCTCTGCTAGAGTAAATTGATTTAGTTCTACTGGCTTCTGATGTGTTTCTGATGCTTTCTATACAGCCTGCTTCTGAGCTCACACACTGAATTTCATCCTGTGATTAGCAGTGCTTTGCTAACATGAGGAATAAAAGTGCATCCTCAGTGTTTACTATAGGCAATGAAAAGAAAAGGCATTTCCATAAGGCGATTTTGGCTGGGCTTAATCGCCCTGTAAAGCAGTTATCACCGTCCTTTGAATGTAGGCAGAAGATAGGATGACCCTGCTTGGACAGGTAAAAGACTAAATTTGCTTACAGTGCTTTTTCTACATGACACAGAAATATCTCCATGCCAGACTCTGGAGAACTTTGTTTTTCCAGCTTTTGCAGCATGAAGTATGACAGTGACGAGGAAAATGACAAAGAAGAATTATTAAGGCTGAGTAATCCTTCCCTAGGACAGAGTTATCTCTTATAAACAGGTGCAGTTTTAACAAGAGGATAGGGAACAGAGCTCAGCTAGGCACCGTTAGTGTGGCATTTGGGCTGTAAGTTATGTTTTGCAGCAGTGGCTTCGCAAGTACCGTTTCATTCAGAGTATGGATTTGACCCCATTTTACTATTCTTGTTACACAAATTCTACCTTTTTTTTTTTTTTTTTTTTTAATTTATTTATTAGTAGTCCCAAGTATGAGGTAGGTATGTGCATATACAAATGGAAAGATAAGAGACCTTCCCCAAATAGCTTTTTGGGCCTATTCTGGATAAAGAACAGGCATGTTCCAACTCATCTTGTCTCCAAAGTCTATTTCAAAGCATCCCATCAATTTAAATCCTCTAGGTGTGGAATTAATAAGGATTAGATAAATTTAATAAACTATATAATCTTCAGAAAGTGATAACATTGTTTAGCTCTCTATCTCTTTATAGCAATAATCTCTTTATCCAAACTAATAGAAAATGCCAAAGTTTCTATTACCATATATCTCAGTCTGAAGCCTTTACAAAGGCAAAATATCCCCTGAAAAGAATGTCAGAGAAAGGACTTTTTGACTAGACCAGTGGGTTACTATTCACTCTAAGCAAAATATACACCATTTAAATATCAAAGGTTTTTTTTAAGCAGTGTTTAAATATTACATAAGACTTGTGCTAACTTTCTATATGGGGAGAAAGGAAAAAATTCACTCCCATAGTATATCAGAGGACACTGACACGGGAACCCTGAGGATTAAGAACCTTCAAACATTTCTAAAGATATCATATCTTTATTAGTTTTCAGTTCATCTCTGGAGAGGAATTTGACAGTTGTCCGCAATTAGCAAAGTCCAAAACTAATTTGCTTCAATCAACAGAACTAAAAACCTTAACGTGTTCATTAAGAACACAACTAAAGACCTCATCTGAAGAGATTTACAAGAACTGGAACAGAAAGTTAATTCAGTTGAAGTCTGAAGAAATACTAGCTACTGATAGTACAATGCACATTTTTTTTTCCTGGAACAGTGATTAATTGATCCAGATAAATAAAACAACAATGTGTAAATAACCCTTTGCTTAAATTTTATTAATACAGTCAACATTCACCAAAAAGTAGTGGCCTGGATTGTATTATGAACCTTCTTATTTTTTTTCGATTTTACTATTACCTCAAATCTCCCATCAAATCTTTAATTAACATGAAAAGAGAGCTGATAATTAGGATGACCATCTAGAGGTCAAGCAACTCAATGAGATTTATTAGAGGCTAAGAGCAGAGTTCTAATCAAAGGAGTGTAATTTCAAACCAAACCTTTAGAAGTTAATTTTCATGGCTTAAATTTGCAAACATTTAGGTAAGTATGTTAATAAACTTTACATATGCAAATAACCCTGTTGAGGGCAATGAAACTAGTCGGAGGTGAAACGATACAGTTGT
>KL265799.1:0-19398 GCA_000699545.1 Podiceps cristatus | reverse complement strand
CCCTACATGAAATGACCTTAAACTCAATTTTTCATGCAGCCGTTGAAGTGTCTCAGTTCACTCCCCTCCTGACTTTCATCTTAAACCGAAGCAGGAAAAGCCGCTCAGAGAATACAGTTGCACAACAGCTGATAGGGTTAGGAGCAATTATACTAAGAACAGGATAAGCTTTTTTCCTTGGTGCCATTCTGTTGCCTTGAAAGACTAAAATTCAAATGGATATAATGCTTCTTCCCTTTCAGAAGAGTATCCACTCTGCTCCTTCTCACCTTATTCCTCTTTGTGGTAATTTGTACTGCTTCCCAGTTTTAACTGCATCTTTCTAGCATGATCTACACCTGCGAGGGCACTCCCTGTATTTTCTTTCACTATAATGCATAACCACTTTTCTTTCTCAGTGGAATAGGAAACTTCAGGCAAACTTTTTTCACCCAAAAATAATTCATCTGACTCTCCTGTAGTTGTTCCTCTTCTTCCTATCATGTCTCTTGTCTCTTGTCTCTCCATAATCTTGTCTTTTACTCTATTTCCCTTTTTGTTTTATTTGTCTTAAAACACTACTTGCTGCTGCTTTTAAAAAACAAACAAACAAACAAACAACAAAAAACAATAGCATTGCAACTACCTGTTTTTTTCCTAAACTGTTTTTTCCATCATTCTTATTCATCTCAGCAGAGGAAGACTGAAATGTAACCCCCTCACTAGGACAAAAGGTCTTGGTATGGTAGCTTCTTCATGATGTTTATGGCAGAGAGCAGATTTTGCGTGAATAGGCAAATTCTCTGCAAAATATTTGATCAATTCTGTAAAAAACAGAAGAAGCTTCTTAATTCAACCTCACGCATACATGTTTCTGTTTTCAAATACATGTACAAAACCAAAGTGTAGCATAAAAAACAATCTGTCATCATTACATACAGTATTTTCCTTAAGAACTCCTCCAGAGTCTGATTACCAAATTGAGTGAAAGATAATTTTAAAAAGTGACAGGAAGAATGACACATTCTTGGTTTTAGAGCACATACAGAACTTTTTGCTGTACAGAAGTCACATTGAGCCTTTCTACATGGAAAGGAGCATGGAAATGAGAGCTCTGATCTATACCACTCCCTTTTTATGCAATTTCCAGAGGGTGCAAGGCATTGTAAGGAATGTAGAAGGCATTGCAAGGTTATGTGCAAGGCATATCTACAAAGGTAAAAGGGACAGACCAGAGGCGTGGAAAATAAAATTAGGAAAATAATCTACATCAAAAATTCTTGCCAAGGCCTGCGGTCATTTAAAGGGAAAAGTGAGGCACAGCTCTCACCTTTCCCATCAAACTTCCATAATGTGTGCTTCTAAAGCAGCTTGAAAAATGTAGAGGTCTCCCAATTCAGATGAAGTCCTGCTGTCAAAAAGTAGTTGAGAGTACAAGTAATAGAGATGAAGCTAGAACAGAAGCTCAGAAGCAACATGAAGGTGGCTCAAGCCTACATGGGGTTAAAGAGGCAGCCCACCACTGTGGAGCAAACTCAATCAAACCGATAGATGTGGAAGGAATGGACAAATATGAACATGTGCTGAGATTTAGCATTTTTTTCTTTCTTGCTCTCTAAGTCAATGTTCCATCCAATGTTCCAGGTAATTCTTCTGAATTACCTTTGAATTTTTTTTTTCTTTGAGTAAAGACAAAACTTATCAATACTAGCTAGCTGTTCGGTATCTGAATTTTGATACTGTTGCTATTCCTATTACTCTCTATGCTCTCAGCTTCTTATCTGTAAAATGAGAATAGCCACACTACATGGATGTCAAAGGAATGTTGAAATGATAAATGTGTCAAAATGGTTGCAGGGTTATAGTTAGAAAAAGAATTATCATATTTTTAGATAAATTGCCCTGTAATACCATTACTGTTGCCTCAGATTTATTATTTTTATTCATAGATAGTAACATTATGTGCCCTGAGCATGTATGAGGAAATTGTTCTGAAAATGCTTTTTCTGTCAAATATCAAAAAAGACAATTCTACCCTACAAGTCTACAACCTAAGATATAATAGCAAGAAACAAAGCAAAACAATAGTAAGTTCTAGCTCAGCAAAACAAAGAGCAAGGCATTTTGCCATTAATTACAGGCAGTTGTGCCCCTGCCACTCAACTAAACACATAGCAACCAAACACATGGCTCTACTTTAGTCACGTACTTTCTCTGCCTTGTGAGATGCAACAATCTTATTCTATAAAAGTTCTAGGAGACAATAAGCAGGCAAGCAAACAGCATCAGGAACAATGTGCACACAACATGCAACACCTGATGAAGCAAGTCAACAAGCTGTAATAGGAAAGGTAGATGAAGCTGGGAAGGTCAGATGCAATGACAAACTTCATTCTCAATGCTTCACAAAACAGTAGCTTCACAAAACAGAGTCTTCTGAGTCACTCTGGCACCTTCTGATTCAAGAATCTAGCACAGACGGGGGGAAGTCCCCTGGAAATACCTCTATGAGCTATAAAGGGTGCCTAGAAGGCTGGTTAGATGGCTTAAAATATACAACAAAATTCTCATCCTCACTTCATTGAGTCATGCAAGACAGTGTAAGACTACAATTCTAGAAAGAAGGCTTGAACTTCAAATTTAAGCTTACCTTCAACTACATTCAAGGACCTTCTTGAAAATCCTTCCCTGTGGCTTGAAAGCAGAAGAAGAGGCAGCAAATGATATAACAGCAAGAAAACGACGAGTTATGAGATTGACAGACAGCCTTAAGACTTTAGGAGGTACTCAGGATTTTGAAGGAAGCCCATCTCGTGTTTAAAACTGCAAGAGTATAACATCATCATTCACTACCAGTTAAATTTGTTGTCAGCGTCTAGGTTACATGAATTTGCGTAGATTCTTAATCCAGCGTTTTTGTACTTCACTAGAACAAGCTCCCGAAGTTTGAGAAACAGACCTCTATTTGTTATGTTTACTTATTGTATATTCATGCATTATTTTGCTACATGCTCAGTATAAGGGTATTTCTTGTGCAAGCTCCTCTCTGACAGTTTTTGTGAAAGCTGAATTTGTCACAGCACACGAGAAGAGAAAAGCGCGTAACTGGGCCCAGCTCCCATGTAAAGTTCAGAGTAAGAACCATCAGTCAACGAGAGCCTGTAGTTTCCATTTTAGCCCCTTCCTTCTGCTCCTTGATAGAGCACAAGAATTTGTATCTAAAATCTGGCTTGTGGAACTGAAGAACTGGTTATCAAGTTTTGTATGAGCTAGATGCACGGATATTCCCAGTGCCACTGCATGGTGGGAGCCTACAGCCTGCTGATGATCGGAGCAGTGTGCCAGCTGCAGCATGTGTGTGCTGCTGTTTGCCATCACCCAACTGGAGAGAGATGAGTGTGTTCAGCACGCGGACCAGGAAAAGGAATTCAGGCATTGGATGAAATAGACAGGACTTCCACAAATAAGAAACAATTTGTTCAAAATAAATTGAGTTTCTTTTAGTCATTTGAACCATTCCACAGACTGGTGCAACTAATGAGCAGGAGAACTAAAGACTAAATCCTCTGTCAGTGTTGTACAGGTCTCTCCATAGACTCTCAAACACGGTACTGCTGACTGTGGCAAAGCTTTTCTATTTATCCAGTTTGCTGGAGTTCTTGAAAACGCTTGAAAACCAAAGTGACAATATACACAGTTCATCCTTGCAATATTTCAATTATTTTGTGCCATTCATGTTTGTAGTTTATGACAATAGGTTACAAGCATTTCTTAAGACCAGTACAATTACCCAAACCAACCTTGCTAGTAGTAGAGGTAAACAAATGAGAGCACCAATTCTCTACTGCACTTGTCCCTCACTGAATCACTTTTCAAAATGGTACAAAAGCAAACTTTCTGATCCTAGAGTCTCTCATACACACTTTGCCATGCTGTAAATAACTCCATCAGATGCAGAGCAACTTGGAAATAACAGCTGCCACAGACATCAGAAAGACAGATCTCAGTATCCATGATGGTATCAGTCTCAGTCACAGGGATTAATCTGAATATTTTAATATTGCTCATGAAGTCACAATGCTTCATTACCTTCTAGCTAGCAAGTAAATAAGATGGATATACTGCAACAGCAAGACCCAGAAAACTAGGCAGTCGAGGTTTGCCCCATTCATTTGTAAAGCTGATGGATTTGGATAACACAGATCGTACAAAGTGTAAATGGTCCTCTACCAGAATTTACTGACCTGGAAGGAAAAGGGTGGGAAATAAACACCCACACTGGTAATAAAACTGGGAGCAGGGGCAGTCTTGCCTACCAGTTGCCTGAAACATTTTACTGTGGTTTGGCACATCCTCGCTAAACACTTTATTGTCCTGTGCTGTATAATTATAAGAATTGTCAGCCAAAAGTTGTTTTCTTTGCAGTGAAGACTATAAGTAGATATGGCATTTTTGAAGCACCCTGTGCTGGGCAGGTTAAATCTATCTGCTCCTGTGAGAGTGACAGAACAGGATGCAGAAAGGTCATTTATTTTTCCTTTACAGAAGTGAGGAAGCCCACCGGGGATAGCATGGATGAAAGTCAATACAGAGGCTCTGTATGCCCAGAGGAAGGCAAGAGAAGTTCTGCCTAGCTTAGAGTGGTCACCACTTTTTTTTTTTCAGGCATTAGTCCTGGAAACAGGTATTACAGTCCCTGTAAAAGTTACTGGCCCCGAGAACACCCACCACAGGCTTCTTGTAATACAGAAAAATACAATCAATGCTCTAAACCTGTAATTTGAAATACATTTTTAAAATATCAATAAAAGATATCAAGGGCATCAATAAACCCTAGATCTCAGGCGTAGCCTGAGATGTGACAAGATAAATATTCAGACAGCCCTGGGTAATGGATAACACCTATGCATTGGAAGAAAGTTAAGCAAATAAACAAAAGAGTAATCAATGGTACTTACCAATTTGCCTGAAATCTGTCCATAGATTTAAACCCCAACACATGAGCAGGCATCTTGATTTTCTTGGTATTCTGACTTCCCACATCTCCTTTCAAAATCCTCTGTTTATGATTAAATCCCATTTCTCCAACAGCAGAATAAAAGTTCCTAAACATCAATAAAAAAACATCCTTTAATTCTAATCTTTGTTCCTAAATGTTCCTGGGTATGGCCTCCTGATATGGCACCTCTGCTGTCTGCAAAACCCTTCCTTCTCCTACTCCCATTGCAGCTTCTTAACTTACTAGCAAGTATCCTCAGCAAATGCCAGGCCTTTCCCTCAGTCAAACATGATGGGACGTTTGAGGAAAAAGCAGTGTGAAAGGAGTGAGTACTTCTTTCACAAGCAGAACATGTGAAGCTGTTTCAGTAATGAAGCTCTAAGAACCAGCCTGTGGAAGCTGAACTAAATTACCTAATACATTTTATCCGCTCCTACCTAAAAAATGTAATTATATCTGGATTGCTCCAGGCTCTGATTTGTTCATTTTTCACAGAAGTGTGAAACCAGATGTTTAAAAAAAAAATTCCCTTCAAGAAAGAGTACCTTTCATCTCCATGAAAAAGTGGAGGTGACAAAGTAAAAATATTTGGCTTTTGGAACAAACACAAAACCCATATATGTGTTTTTCAACCAGTTTTAGTAGCAATTGCCTATAACATACAACTTATATTCCCTTAATATCTCAAGACCAGGATGGAGATCAAAATTACCTTTCCCTAGGTGCAGTACATACTAACGCATTAAATTAATTGTACCTAAAAAAAAATAAAAAAAAAAGACAGCTAACCTCTTCCTACAGAAGAAAGATGATACAGAGAGGTCAAACAAGGGGTCTGGAACAGATCTGGGTCTTGAATTTTTTTATTGTATAGGAAGTTCACCACCTCACTAGCAAGACTATTTTGCTGAAAATTGCTAAATAAAAATTGGTCCAATTTTAAATCTAACTTTACCACCCCCACCATCATAATACTTTATTTTCATACTTTGTGAGCCTATTTTATGTTCATTAAATTGAAGGGCAGATGGTTACAAAACTTTCCACATTACCCACCTTTCTAAAAACATTTAATAACATTTAATTATTCAATCTTTTCAAATAATGAAAAGGCTTCTAATTATTTTTCAATTAAAATGTCAAATTCTTCAGAATGTTTATGTTATTTGCATAAACCTCTCTTATTTCCCTTCAACTTAAACAAACTTCTCACTTATTGCTGCTCATGCAGTTATGAATTATTTCTATAACTACTTTTCTGGAGAGGGAAAAATTGATATAATTGCCTTAAATATTTCTTTGCATGACTAAGTACACCTTTACTAGAGTAATGGAGTTACAGGGCACATAATATGCAGTTAAAGTGATGAAAAACAGCAAATTTAGGGCATTTGTTAACACCGATGAGATACCATGCTATGTCTGAGGCTGAACAAGAAAGCTTTTAGTTTAGTGAACCATATTTAATTTTGAAATATGACAGCCCTTCAGCTGACCGATACCTTCATGCCACAGTCTTCTTTATGCTTCAAGAGTAGCATAATGATTTATCTAAGAAATGGGGTGATATAACAACTTACTCCACTTGCCAATGAGCTACCAAAAGAACTAAGTTCTCCATTTTACAGAATGCACAGCATACAAACACATTCAGCATTATCAGATGCCACGTTCCTCTCACATAACTTAAACATAGATAAACTTCATAAATTATCAGTACTGCAAAGTGATGCTGATGACACATTCTCTAACACCGCCTGATCCAG
Source organism: Podiceps cristatus (assembly GCA_000699545.1). Lineage (NCBI taxonomy): Eukaryota > Metazoa > Chordata > Aves > Podicipediformes > Podicipedidae > Podiceps > Podiceps cristatus. The sequence continues at coordinate 12,654 of KL265799.1, read as the reverse complement.
TAGCTGCTGAAAAGATAAACTGCATTACTGATCCCTGATTCAGGTTTGCAGAAGAGATGTTTCTGGTGGAGATTATCAAATAAGTTCCAAAGAACTTTTAATTCCATTTCAGAACTATTTCTATAGCTTTTTGGGTTTCTTGACACACTTACTTTAAAAGCCCATTATAAAAAATGCAGGAGACAAATTCATCTCTCCAGATTTGCTACCCTAGAGCACCAGGAGTCCCTCCTCTCCCACCCCAGGAGTACTGTCCTGGTTGGTCAATCTTTAGCATGCTCAGTCTATGGTTTGGCAGCTCCAGCAGCCAGTGAAATTAGTGGGTTCATGAAACTCTTGTCTTTTGTTTTGTTCATGGACAGCACTTTACTCATCCCTAGAGGATGAAATCTCAGCCCTCCAGAGGAAAAAAAACAAACCAAAACAAAACAAACCCAAACCAAAACAAAACAAAAAAACCCCACAAACATGGCTGTCTGCAGTGTGAATTAAGGTTTTGCTGCTGCTGGAAGTTTCAGTTTGTTGTTTTGGTAGAGCATCATAAAATTCTTGAGACACTCTCTTATCCATCAAAAGTAGAAGAAGGAGCTCTCTCAAACTTTGGGGATGTGTAAGGTTGGAAAAGAGTAACTTCATGGAGGACTTCAAGGGAGGAAGAGATATGACATCATTCCTGGGGAGCTGCTCAGGACTGAGCCTGAAACTCCATTCCTTATGCCCTTTCTTGTCGCCTTGGGTACATGTTTTCACCCAAGGAAATTAAGTGTAAAACGCTGACATTTTTATGTAACATTTCTGACAACTATTATACACAGATATAAGTTACTGCCCACTTGTAATGCTACAGAGCTAGACATTAGGGTGAGGAGCAACCCTTCATGGCTGCTTCCACTTACCTAAGACTCAGCATTTGAAAATTGTTTTGTTAAAGACCAAAAGAATCCTGAAAGGAAGTCAGATGTCCTTTTTTTAAAGAAAAATTATAGATGATGGTATAAGAGAAGTTACTTGGGAAGAGGGCTGATTTGCTAGACAAGGACAGTAGTATGTCTGGTGGGGATATAAAGGAAATCAGCCTTCACTTGGACAACTCAGGCCCCACATGAAATATTAGTCTTGCCCACTTATGAATCCCACACAGTAACATTTCTTTAATTTGTTTATAAACCCCAATCACCCTCACACACACACACACACACACACACACTGCCTAGCAAAATCAGGAGCTCTTGAAATGAAACAGTGATTTTTCAAATTCCTTTTGCCTCTTCAAATCATATAAACCAAGGAGCATGGTGATTATTACACAGTTTGAAGCCACAGTTCACTGAAAATTTCAAACAAGATGAAAGTGAGAAAGTGTTAGGGGAAAAAAAAAAAAAAAAAAATGAGCAAGATGGCAAAGGTAAAACAATAATTAAAGGGGGGTTGATATCTAAAATGTGAAAAAAAGAGTAAAGATAAAAAAAAAAATCTGTCTGATAGGAGGCTAGGAGTAGGGTATGATAACATGAAAGCAAAAAAATCCAACAGTTTTCTAAGTTAAAAAATTCAAATAGTTGATGGAGAAAAGGTGACTAGCAACTAAGAGGCTGAAAAAGAGACAAAATGTAAAAAGAGCTGGAGAAAGGGAATCAGATGTGTGAAATGAAGCCACTAGGCACATAAGAAAAGAGGTGAGACCTCAATCATACTCTAGCAGCCACTGACTTGTTCGGGTGGAGGTTCATACCAGCCCATGTTGGAGTCAGGATGGACACGCTGGGTGGCACGGCACGTCTGGGGCTGGTGGGTGGGCAGAGCGTGGGCAGGTACAGTGCACCCCACCAAGCTGGCAGCAGCAAGTTAAGTGCTTTCTCTAGCTCGAGGAAAGAGGCCCCCACACAGCAGAATATTTTAGATAACAGGTGTGGTGAGATCTGACAGACAAAATGTATTACGGTCTCCCGGCAGAGCATGAAGCAGGTAGATGCTCTTAATGACCATATATGAAGTGACTGGCTCACTGCTATCTGTTGAGCAGCTTGAAAGGAGGATATTTTACCCTGAGGAAGAAATATCTGTCTTCATTTTTTTTCCCCTTATTGTGTTTATTAACAAAAGATTCCTCTTGCACAGCAAACTCTCTGCTGCCGTGATGTCCCCATGGCCATGAAGCCAACAGTGTCCAACGAGCTCCAGATAATCTTTGCCCTGTAGAACCATGGAGAATGGCTCTGAGAAAAGCTTTTGGAAGGGCACAAGATGTACAGAGGAAACCCGAGGGCTTATCACCAAGGGGCTGATCTCTGGTGTAACTGTCTGATTATATCATTTTGAAGCTTCAGAGCATTGAGTCTGTGTCATGGTGTTTCTTTTTCTCAGTGCTGTTCATAATAGGACCGCTAGATGATATTTACATACATTTTCGCTTGTCTTATCCGGTCTCTCACCACTGCTGAAACTGATAATGCATTACAAACTCCTCTTGGAGAAAAACAGACTAATGTTTAAGAAACAGACAAGACATGGGGGTTTGGATTAGCGCTGTTTGAGAGGCAGAGAAAAAGAATGAAATTTTATACGGGTCACAGTGTGTGCAGGGAGGGACACAGAAGTGTCTTCTCACTCTTTCAAATACACTTTTGTGTGTTTGTGACTGTATCTGTTACAGAGAGAGAGAAAACTACTGACTAAAAGTAAATTTCACCTTGAAGATTTGAGTAGATGTGGGACAGGATGAGTACAGATTGTTGTCTGACATTCCTAGTAACAGTTCAGATTTGGCAATTCCCACAATGATTGTACTGTGGTTTATTTTTTCCATATGCAAAATAGACTACAGCCCAACTCATGCCTACAGATATTTACTGTAAGTAAACAAGCTATTTTTACTCTCCATGGACAAGGCAGATTTAACATAACATACAGTATAACCCAGGGGTAGACTTCCTGGCAGGATTCTGGAAGAAGTATCAGCACTGCTTTGTGCAGAACAAATTGACCACAGTATTATCTCCTCATCTATGTCACAGCTTCATCTGGCCCTCATATAATCCATGAGGCTTCAGTAGAAACATTTGTCTATAGCAAATGTTAGATGAGGACTGTGAAGTGAAACATGGAGTGATTTTGGGCAAAAAGCCAGGTAATGAGACCAGGTCCATTTATTTATGTTTTCCTATAGGGTCGAAGCATTCACGGTAGACATGGTGGGGATCCTGTAGAGGACTGAGCTTCCCTTCCCCCGCAAACAGGCACAGGGAATCCCAGGTCTGCAATGCCGTAGGTGTGGGGAGGAGAAGCCTCTGGCTGAGCCAAGCACAAACATTACAGTTCTCAGGGGACTGTGGCAGTGGGGGACTGGGTTTCCTGGAGGCATTTTCTAAACGTTGTTTCTACTGAACCAGACTGAGTTACCTCAATGGAACAGATTCTGCTCTGACTGGGCACCTCTGGGATTTTGTGCAGCAACGTAGTAAAGCAGATGTGTCAGTTTGGTAAGTATCTTAATAAGGATTCATCTCACTTGACTCCTTGTGGGCAAGTCACTGAGGTCCAGTCACAGAAAGGGGAGAGAATGAGGCAGTTTCCCTCACTTCAGATATCTGCCTTTGAATAAGATGGTTTTTGTGTGTGAAATTCTTGTTTTTCTCTGCTGACTACAAAGGGATTATAAACAACATGCTCAGATGTAGATACCTACACCATACATGTCTAAATTTGGTAAGATGAATCCCACTCTACCAATCTGTGCTAAACCACAAACTCCTTTTTGTTCATGAAAATATGCTGTGTTGTCTTCCAGCTTCTACCTTAAACTCATCATTCAGGAGGTGTTGTGGAAGGGCAAACACTGGAGATTAATCAAGTATCATTAATACCACACAATTCCCCTTTTTAATCAACCGGTATAAAGCAGATCAGTGAAATGACATTAATTAGAAACGGCCCTCAGGAAGGATGATGTGAATTACTCAGTACCTCACTATACCTTCTATTGACACTAAACAAGAAGTACTAGCAGAGCAGAGTAAATGCAAGCAGCAGAATAAAAGTAAGCAAAGAATAAATAGTTTGAATAAGAAGGAGGGTAAGAATATCTTTAAACAGCTTTGCAGGCAGCTAGGGTACGATGGACCATGGAAAGAGGCCTGAGATGAGGAAGAGTATCTTATGAATCTGAGCAGTTATCAAAGACAGAAGGGCTCTCAGAAATGTGACATCAATGAAGACAGAGATTTTGTCCGAGAGTTTGCACTAACTGCAATAGGAAATGGGGTAACTCACAGACTACCAAGCAAAGAAGATGCTAAGCAGATGCTTTGGCTAGTTTCTCCCCGGGAGTGAAAGGTGTGCTTAAGAAGATGTTTGGTAAAGTTATATTGCTCTACTTTTACTACCAGAATAATTTGAACACTTGCGTTGTCTGAGAAAATGTACATCTTTATTATGGAGGGTTACTAGGTGTGGGAAGTTTCAGCGTCACTTGCAAAGAAGTGGTCAAGCAGAGTCTAAGTATGTGAGTGGCTCTAAAGACAAACACATAATTCTGCTCAGACCCAGTAGCAAGTACTGAGGGACCACAAGCTGATGCAGGATATCAGCCTGGGATGACCCAGCTGTGGTAAGCACATCAGGTAGCAATAACTGCATGCACTGCACGATAGCTTAGCTTGCTTAAGCTGGTCTGCTGTACGCTCAGACCTATAAGTAGTCAAATCAGTTGGCTTTGCAGAGATCTATTCCAGGGGCACGGTCACAGGAAATGATACTGAAAAGGATTTCAAGAGGTCAGGCAGTCTATTGCCTGCCCCCAAAGAGATTTTATGGCTGGCCTTGATCCTCTTTACAGGTGAATGAGAAAAACACTTCCCACATCCGGAGGTATATTATTCAAGTATACTGAAGTCACTCAAACACAAAAACATACCAATTTTTCACAGTATTCCCTGCATGTCTATGGATATTTATTACATGGCTTAGAAAATTCAAATGTTTTTGCTGACCTTGCATTGGTAGTTTGCTCTAATGTGAGATTTTTCATTAAAGCACCTTTTGATCATACCAAACCTGCCACATCACTTCATTCTTATAAAATATTTTGTCAGCTTCTTTGATAGACCTTGTGATGCAACATAATATCTTTCCTGACTGATTAGAGAGTTTATTTATTGGCTGACAGTTTTATTTCAAATAGAAAAGAAAGGAAAGAAACCATCACAACCCACGTTGAAAATGGTATCTTTTTGTTGCACATATTCCCAGACATTATCTGGAACAATACAAAACAATTTGTTGGACTTCAAAAGATGAAACAGCTACTTCAATTTCAGACCTCATGGTGGAACACTTCATGGAACGTGTCTGGAATTCTTCACAAATACTGATCTGTAGCTCACAAACCGTCATAACTATTTCCTGGTCTGGTTCTTTACAGTAATAAATGTAGTAGCTCACAACTTGCTAGACAAGGAATGTATTTACTTATTCCAATTGGTAAAGAAAATTCTGGTCTTTATTTAATGCAGGTACAAGCACTCCAGGCTAGAACTTTTGCACTCAGAAAATTCAGCTCACAATTAAAATAACTGACAGAGATGGGTCACAATTCTCCTGGTTTTCAGGACACCCAACAGAGTAAGAAAAGCTCATCAATTTTTATATGTACCAGTAAGGCATTTGTTGACAGCATAGTAGCTTTTATCTATCAATATAGTCCCCCTGGTGATATATGTCAGTGCATCCTGAGACTTTATGGATTTATCCTTGTAAGGATTTTGACATGAGTTACAGCAGTTTTACCCTCAGTGTACAGACAGCAAAGATGAGGTATTTGTCCAGAACCATAAAGAAGCTCTATCTAGTTTTCTTCAAACCTGTCCTAAAACCTTAAACACAATGCACCATTATTCCTATCTGATGTCTTTGGGACATCATCTAAAGACATTTAGAATCAATAAAGGTCATTTTACCAGTTCCTGTAGAGTCTAAACTGACTCTTCAGAACAGGAGAAAAGCATTTTATGCCAGATCTTGCTTTTTGAACTGGTGGAAATCACTGGGCCAAGGCATCCAGTCATGCAGCACAGAATAGGAAGAAAATATTTTCTGAAAGTATTTTCTGATGATATAGGACATGTGGCTGCTCTCAAGTCTTTCTCCCTTTCAATATTTTCTTCCTTCAGACTAGAAACCAGACTTCTGCAAGTAACAGCCCATGGGCAACCTAAGTAACATCCAAATGGCCCACAATTGCCTTATACCTGGTACAGACATATGGATCACAACCCTGTCCTCAGGGAAGCGGGGCAGGAACATCCCCCCAAGGTGTGAGAAAAGAACCTGGAGCACTCTTTTTACTTATAAATGCACATGCATGAAGGAAGAGCCCCAAGTAGGCTAGTATGAACACACATACACATATGCACACGAGTATCTCATGCCTGCTCAGTTTCACTTTTCCCCTTTTCTATAAACTGTCTGAAGTGTTCTGTCATCTAAGTGGTCCATTCACACAAGTAGTGAATGGATTAGATGGTAAAAGTCGATAAAAACTATGCTGGAAAGAGGAAAGACTGAATATACCTGCATTATGTTCAGTTGTGAAATTAAAGCATAAGCAACCCAAAGAATGATAAAGACTATGCAACAGTACGATTTTGGTGTGGTCTGTCCAGCATTTCTAGAGTCCTGAATCCTGTGTATTTGCTTGGATCCTTGAGGCCATTTCTGCCATATCTTCACTGTGACTTTGACCCACACGAAATAGATCCCACATGAATTTATGCTACAGGGTAGATCAATTATCACACCTCCACAATACCCCGTTATCCAGCAGCTGGACACGAGTGTGACCTTTCCTCCAAGTCTTTGTTACCTAAAGTGCAAAACCACACCAAGAAAACACAGACACACAGAATCAAAAGGCCAGGGAAGTCTGCTCTGTCTATAATCCACCTCTATCCTTTGGGAATAACTGGATTCTTATTTTCTATGAGTTGTAACCTCTTCTTCAATCCTGTAAATCACAAACATGGTATATGTCTTTCAGAGATGCCCGTAATGCTTTGTTTCATGTTCAGAACCAGAGCTGAGTCTAAAATCTGTAACAGGTTTGATGTTTTCATTGGGTTGATTTCTAGACAGTACTCCATTGCTAAAAAATATTTTTGTATTTTTTAGTCAAGTTTGAGAAAACTTGCTCCTGGGGCAAGCATAGGAGTAGATCCCAAAAAACTTGCATGATGTTTTTTTTTTCTCAGTATAGTCTACAGCATCAGCTTTTCACAACCTTCAGTTCTGTAATGAGACTATTTATGGCTAGATCCTTTTTTCATCTTGAACTTTTAGTTTGCATCAGTTTGAGCTTATTGTTACATTTTGTAAAATAAAAATGATGAGAAGCCTGTGCTGCCATACCATGAGAAAAAGAAGTAAAACTTTTAAGTGGTGCCAGTCAGAATAACATGTTTTGTGGATGAATATTTTGGCTAATCAGTAAATGTTTAACAATATTCACTTGAAATGTGTGTATATATATATATACATGCACAACTTCATCTCAAACAGTTCTCAGTTCCAGTTCTGCACATCATACTTCCCCCATTAAAGGATTAAAGGGCAAAAAGTGGGTGTGAACACCGACATCTCTCCTATCCTGTGCAAATTCTCACACCTATGACCGTAGTATGTGGATTGAGGAAAGTGACTAATGTTTATCCAGTGTTTGCTTTCTCTTCCCCTTCCTAGGAGGTGCAGTATCAGAAGTTTAACATTGCTGGAAGTAATCTGTGCCAAACATTGCATTAAATAGTACACTGGGCCAAGTATGGGCAATTTCATGTTCATTAAATATGCCTTGTGCTTTAACCAAACAATTGTGATATTTTTTTTTTTTCACTCCCACCTGAATTTATGTTGAGATCTGACTGAAGGCAGGCAGGCAGGCAAAAAAGTCCACTAAACTCAGTGAACAGTAGCAAGGAGGAATAATCTGGATTAGTCTGAAAAACACCTCTGAATCTCTGCAGGAAAGAGAAGCTCCCAGAAGTTTGGAAGTAAAATTCAGGTGAGGGATATAATAATGGAAGGCACAAAGGAATGCCTAATAAGAAAGTACATTCTTTAAAATTAACTATAAGCATCAGAAAAACACTTTCAAATAATGCATTAGAAATAAGTAAATATATTGAGTACTCTATAATTTCAGTAAAACCCTTTTTCCACCTCTTTACGCAGAGGTCTCTCAAGTTTTTTATGTGAATGGCAAGAATTCCCAAAAGAAAACAAATGTATTCCTTAACTTGTGAGGCTAGATGAAAAAAGTCTCCATTTGATCTCTGTGGCATGCACCAACTAGCATTGCTGCCAACAGCTTTGTGCAGCTTCTCTCAAAATTTTCTTGCGATCTACAAAGTGATTAGAAATGTAACATGTCCATAACAGTTAGAGGACCTGCGACACTATATACCCAGTAAATCAGAAGATCTAGCTTTTAAAATATTCTCTCCACATTCAGATAATTCCCTATTAACTTGAGACAGCACATCCAAATATATGTTTTAGGAGAAAGTGGTTGAACTGGAGCAGTTACAAAGCATCATTGAATGCCAGTATCACTGCCGAATCCAACAGCTTGGCACACATATCTGTATTAGGGGAGCATTTTGCATATTATCTCCTCAGTGATGCTCACAGTGTTTTATGGAAAAGCCCCAATTACATCATAAATGGTTCCATTAACAGATTTAAATTTTGGACTCTGATGGATCTTTTGTGACAGAGTGCTACAAGCTGCAATTAGGCAAGAAGTATGCAGAATGGACTCACTTCATTAACTAGCTGTTGGCATGGAGTTTAAAGATCTAATTCTGATCTCAACTATAGGAGATCATGAGTATACATCAAATGTCACTTATGGAAATAATTTCTGTTATCATTTGTCGAGGGACACCACAGTCAAAACAGATATACCTAGGAGTATTTATTGTGGTCTGTATCTCAGAATTTGTTTAAAATTAAAGGTGTTAGGCCATATAGAAGCTTGAAGAAGATGTATCTCTCCTAATGTCCATGAAAATACACTAGTTTGATTCCCTTGAAGATGTGAGTTATTTCATACATTACTAATTAAAAATGCAATACACTTTCTCAGGAGATATCAATGTCTACCAACATCATCAATCTCATTAATGCATTAGAGGAGCAGCATACCTCCCCTGCCCCTGACTGTTGCAAAGATACAGGAGTTTTATGCATGTCCAGAAAGTATCCTTCTGCTACACAGAGTAAATTTGGAGCAACTCCTCTTATATCCCTAGGATTACACCAAATTTGTATCCATAAATCCCAGAACAGTATTTTTCTCCTTTATTTTAAATATGAACTGAGAGTTAAAAGCAGTAAGTCACGCTGGACCTGGAAAAGAAGCCATCCTGAGAAAGAATCCATTGAAAGGAGCATATTTCAAGGATAAATTAGGGGTGTACGGTCAGAAAATGTCATGTCTTGTGGAAAAAAAAAAATCCTTACTATTACTACTACCCTAAGAATGTTCAGTAACAGCTAAAGAAAATTGTTTAATGGGTATATATTTCAGATTATTTCTTTTCTGAATTTAATCATTTTTCATATAAAAGATACCAAATCAGATAAGGAGAAGCTTTGATAGAAGCTACTAGTAGGTAAATCTAATTGAACTGTAAGAAAAAGAGTAGAACGGAACAAATAATTTTCCTTTGTAACAAAGAAAAAAGGAATAGAATTGAATGCTTTCTTTTTTTTTTTTTCACAATAAAAAGAATAATTAGAACACACGGCAGTGTTGAAAACAACCGTATTAAAACAGATATCTGATTTCATTGGGGTAACAGATGCTTGGCTAATTCAAGATATCAACAAGGATGTGAAAACGGTAGGAGATAAAGTCACCCCATGATGTGTCAAAGCTGGGGAAATTTTAAAAGATGCAGTTCACTGAGTCACCAGCTTAATTGTGTGAACTGCTGCAATTTCAAACTTGATGTTAAAATCTATTTTATCACTGCGTCCTGTCCTACACCCACAACAATAGAAGCAGTGACTCTGTCACTCTTTGGTGTTCCTAGTGTCTTCATTACTGCAAACTCTGAATGCCTAAAACTTCTGGAATATTGTCCAGGAAAAAAAAAAAAAAAAAAAAAAAAAAAAAAAACCTAAAACCACACCCAAAACCACAAAGAAAAGCTTGCTTATTACTTATCTTTTCTTCAGCCTTTATATTTCCTGAATATTGAGGACCTGATTAGGAAAAGCTTTTGCATATGTATCTTATTTGTTGATATATTTCATGCTAGTATTCTTGCAATCACTCTGTGATATGTGGTAGATTTACTTTTCAAATAAGAAATAGAAACACAGAAAAAAACTACATGTCAAAATGCATATAAGGCCTTAAGGGCAGAGGAAGGATTTGAGCTTCTGATTCCTTGCCTGTTTTTTTTTAATTAGCTGAGCTATTTTGCTAATAGCACAGTAACAGTATAAATGCTAAATATTTGTTAAAAATTCATTATATTAATGATCAGTGGGAAGATGAGGAACCACAAGTATGAGGGTAAGAAAAGCAATATGAATGTTCTCCATATGATGGGTTACAACGTGTAATGCAAAGCCATGCACACCTAATTTTTCTGTTCCACTGAAGAGATAATGTTTTCAAAATAGGAGTTTGAAACATTCATTTCAAAGCTGTGTTTCAAGACCAGATTTGGAAGTCACATATGCAGAGTGTGCATGGCGTACAGGAACCTGGACATGATTAGCTAGGATGCATAGATAAAGATCTGGGCATACACCACAAAAATCATGACATACCAAACAATTCCACAGTGCCGTACAACTTCTTAACATGTTTATAACTTCCATATGCTAATGTAAAACTAAAGTGGCCATTGCTTTTAAGAAAATCTACAGATAATGGCAGCTAATGTGCACATTACAGACTCCATTCCTCTTACGAACTCTTACTTCCAGAAGCTGCTCACTTTCTGTTACTTCTATGCTAATTCCTGTATTCAGAAACCATTTCATTAAATGAATAATATGAAGAAAGAAACAACAAGACTGGGATATGCAGACAGCAATCAAAGGTTTCCCAACTGTAGACCATAATATTGACTAGACTCTGAGTACAAAAGAAATAGAGGAAGGTAGATAAACATCATGGTCTAGATAACATCAAGATGCATCTTCTCTGAGGGCCCATGGCAAAACAAATGAACTAGAGCCTGCTGCAAGTTTCCTGATAAGGATCACACCCAGTTCCTGTGGATCATTGCTCCCTTTATAGGAGGAAAAGATCTTCTACCCCTCACTTCAACTAATGGTTTAGAGTCTCTCAGCCTCTGCCCCAAATCCACTTTCAAGTATATTATAAGAGCAGTCACAGCTAGAAGAGCTTCCTTTCAGTGTACCCAGGGAAATCAGAAAGAAAGAGAATTTACGATGTTTCAACAAAACAGGCCAAAACACATAACAGGTGTAAAAGGTGTGAAAGGCATAAAGACAACAAACCTGTCCAAGAAGTACGTGAGACTCTCTGAGGAATGAGCCAAGGACATACACAATATTCACAGATATTTACAGTGGAAGAGGAGAGGAAAAGTCTAGGTTTCTTTAAACTTATTTTCTGTATGATTATGATTCACTCTTATGTCATTTAAATATTTCAGTTCTGTACATTTGGTGAGTCAGCTGATCAAATTCGATTAACTCCAAAATAGTGATCCTTATAAATTAATACTTTCTCCCTTGTCAATCATGGTACACTCCTCCTGTATGACAAGACTGATGGCATGTAAATGCATGTGATTTACAACCTTTATCACTCTCTGCCATTAATTTCTGCATCTCCAATTCCAAATCCTGGCTTACACCCAGCTTCCTCTAACTAAACTGTGATAAGATGAATATCTTACTTCTAGTTTCTCATTATTTCTTAAAGCTGTTTCCTACCTCTCAACCTTTACTTGATGAATATAGCTGTCAAAAAGCTGGGCATGAACCCAGAAATGAAGTTTTCTTACATTATTTATTCTAGCTATGTTTTCGGGATCTCTTTGCAGTTGCAGTTCACTGTTGAAGGTGAAGGACATTATAAGCTGTTTCAAGTAAATCAACAATTAAAGACACATTATGAAATAGTACAACTAAGTAATGTGTTATTTGCCACCCATCTGATCTTGTATGTTAGCTTATACCTACAATTAGACTTCCCTTTAAGATGAGAAGAGCCTGCTTTTGCATCTGCTATGAAGGTATGCAAACATTGCTCTGGTGAAAGGATATTGCTTCTTAAAATAATCACAGTGATAATAATCTAATAGATACCACCACATAATAATTACAAATTTTGGAAGCAAAACAAACATATTAAGCATAGCTCTGAGTTTTGCTTAAGAGGCTTTTAGCTTAGAGAGATAGTCTTTCCTTATCCTCTACAATAACCCATGGAAAGGTAGAGAAAGACTTTAAGAATCAGATAAAATAAAGGTAAGTTCATCCATAGGACTCACTAAAAGCCACGAAATAAGTGAAAACACAGGAAATAATTAAATAAATGACACAAAATAATACACATACAGAGCTATTTCAGAGGTCTATTTATAGATTCATAGAAAGGTCTGGGTTGGA